>JAZGTI010005828.1:0-24583 GCA_036877585.1 Botia kubotai | reverse complement strand
ATTTATTTATTTGCAGCGCTTGTCCTTCACGCTAATGGAGCTCTGCACCAAATCAATGTGAAAGCTAGTTAAGCAGCTCCTTAGAACTCAGGACACACACACACCTTTCATGATACACATTGATGTCTTTCAACATTCTCCACTCACTCCCTACATACTCACTCTTCCCTGCCGAACACGCTTGAACATGCTTTAAATCCTCCACTGAAAGTTAGTGTGTGTCTGTGTGTGTGTGTGTGTGTGTGTGTGTGCACGAGGAAGAGAGAGCAGGAAAGCAAGTGACTGAGAGATGAAGGTGTCTGTATGTCTATATATGTCTATATATCTATATTTAAAATATATCTTTTGGCAGCTGTAAGGCGGGTTTGAATCTGGCAAGCGTATGCAGCACTTTTCAGCACCATGGACAGTGTATATTTCTGTAACAAGTCACATTTGTGCTGACATCTGAAACACAGCTGAAACACACAAAATCTTTCACGTGTGACTCTGCTGTTGTGTCCACCTATAGTCAGATGGTTTACCTGGTTTTAATCACCATTCTCCAATGCACCACTAGATCTGTCAGCATGTATCCTGTTGACACCTGTTGACAGTAAATGCTTCATCAATTACAATAATGATCCGTCATCCAGAAAACAGAACATGCATGTCATCAAAACGTTGCCATGACAACAGCTAGACAATGCCATAGTCAAAGCCAGTCACTCCTGTATAAAGTATTGTATAAACAGGGCAACAGTTACAATCTGCTTACAACAGTTACAATCGGCGTACAATCTGCTTCAGGTTGCATGGCAACATGTGTGAAAAAAACGTTTTATCTGACCATGAGCACAAAGATCATTTTGAAGAACTACATATGATTCGCTTCCATTTAGAATGTGCCATTGTACAGAACAGTGCCGTCATCATGCTTTAGTATATCTGCATTGAGGCTTGTGGAGTTTAGAATGAAATATAACAGGAAATGGCCCATTAGCTATTGAACTGTTTATTGTTCATTGGACATCAGCACATAAAGCCTGAGCAGGTACTAGCTGTATGTCTCTGTTCCTCTTATTATACTTTATTGTGTATTGTGATACTGTACGTATAACAGGGTGTTGTGTATCGTGTTAGCAACTTATCGCCTGTCCTGCGTGCTCACTGCGTGCTCACTGCATGCCCACTGGCTTTTGCAGTTTGTGATGACTATGAATGTGTAGGATGCATTATAGTGTGGAAGGAGCTGGGAAGGTTTAAAATCAGCTTGGCTCCTAAAGTGTTTCTGTATCCTGACTGAATGGTGCTAGCAACATCAAGGTCATGGGTTCGATTCCCAGGGAACGCAGGTACTGCAAGTTGAAAACCCCAAGTGAAATTTTCAAATATCCTCTAAAACAAACAGGCTGTTACAGACTTTTAATCGTTTGTTTTTTTAATGTCCACCGAAGTTGTACACAGCTTTTTGCAAAACTTATAGTCGAAATCTTTATCTGCGCCAACGCGTGCTTTAACACTGAAGAATTATAGCTGTCATTTTTAGCATATAGCCCATATGAATGGTGCTTATATGCTGCGTCATGACAGAATGACAGTGAAACAGAGAGACTCTTTCATTCTGCCAGGCATGTGCATACATTACAGAGACAATGCGGTTAGAGATACACTGCTGCATCAAGATCAGCTTTCAGCGCAGCACATATTTCAACATGCAGTTTTAATCCTGTCAATAAAACAGCTTGTGTACCGTACGATCACTTACAAGCCCCTAAAAGTCTTATGTGACAGTTGTCAGGTCCGATCCAACACCTGAAAGTCAACAACATATAAACACCTTCATGAAAGCAAGGAGGTTTGTAATACCTGGATAAAGTTATCAGGTCAGCGTGTGAGCTCTGGAAGTATATGATCTTCATTTTGTGCCATTTTTGCTCATAGGCACAAATGAGGTTTGGCTGTTTTGGCCAGGCTAGTAGATTTAGTTTAGTTCAAATAGCTTTGGTTTAGATTTAGAGTTAGTTTGCTTAATTACTGAGAAAATATTATGATATTATATATATATATATATATATTATAATATAAACTACATTAGTAGCTTTAGGTAGTTTAGTTAGTTACTCTTAGTTACCAAGAATTTTTGTTGGGCTAATAGTTTTAGTTCGTTTAGTTATTATAGTTAGTTGCGTTTCATATCAAATAATCTGACTTGATTTTTTTCAATATCCTCTTTTTATCGGTCTAATCTATTTTAGGAGATTCATGTCTCAGACTTCATCATTATTCTGAGCGGCTCGTTTGTTAAAGGTCACAGTCATTCGGACAGAAAGTGAAGGCAGCTGATTTTAGTTCTGCATTAAAGTGCCACGCCCCCTGTCAATCACACATTAGTCACCCAATAGGTCACTTTAATTCTAGAGCTTGTTATAAAAGTTAACTTTCCAGTTATTAGTGTGAGGAAACAAACGTTGAGTGAAAGGCAAGATGGAGACTAAGAAATCTGTGGTCAGAGAGGTGGTGTCATTCTGGCCACTGTAGGATTGACCGAGACCCCATGCAATGTGTTTTACTAACACAACAATTTGTCCGTCCACAGGGACAGTGAAAATGCTGCGTGATGTGGCACAGAAACAGCCAATCAAAACACATCACGTTTAATAAACAGAACACTGTTGTGTGGAATGGAAGTTCGGACCGCTGGCACACGGTCCGGTTCACCTCTGCTCTTAGATGCTGTAAATACACCATCTGGTTCCAAACACATATTTCTCCATTGACAGCCATTTAAACTCTCTGAACTCTGAACATGGCAGATGATGTCAGATAATAAAATAACTGTGTAATTTAAATGTGTAATAGCATTTGACATTAATAGAAATTCTAAAGGAAATATTACAGGGTAGCCTTCTTGTGGTATTATAATCCCTAATATATACTTTTAGGATATAAAAATGTTATTTTAAAACTAATTTATAAAGATGAGTATGGGTATTGAGTTCAGTAGGAAATCTGTATGTGCTGTATTAATGAATTCATAATAAACCGGCGTCTCTTTGTTTCACAGATAATTCCAGACTATACGTGTTGTTTTGTAAACATCTCATAGGCCAGTATTCATAACACCTGTTTATCTCGCTGAGAGAAGTTTGCTTTCATTATATCGCAGTAATCTTTCTTTATTCTCCATTTTGATTAAAGCGACGGGGAAACAGACCCGGTCCGCCTAACGGAAACAAAACACGTCTGTTTGTTCTAGTTTCAATTAGCGCGGCACAAATTCTGCTGCAAAAACAATGACTGTAGCTGCAGGCGTCGTGACCCAGATGGCAGCTTTCATAACACACAAATGAGGCTGAAACAGTAACAGTGCTAAATGCATCTGATTGATGGGTTTCATTAGCACCACAGCCCATTACCTCTCTGAAGAACTGTAACATGTCTCTCCTCTTATCTCTTTAAGCAGCTTATCACGACAAGCAGAATAAAACATTCTTTCAAAAGCAAAACACGCCGGAATTCATTAAGTTGTTAGTATGTTTTTTGCATGTTTCCTGTACGAGATTACATGCCCATGCAGTCTTAATAGTGTTCTGGTGTGATGTCAGATAAAAACAGTTTTTTATGACACTGACTGCATTTTTGTTCCTGTAGCCCAACTGGTAGAGTGTTGCCTTAGCAACAGAAAGGTTGTGGGTTCGTTTCCTGGAAACACGTACTGGTGAAATGTATACTGTACATGCACTGTGGGCAGCCAAATGTGTAAATGTGTATATACATTGCGTTCCGGGTCTCCACTTGAAGTTCAGTCTTGAGTCTGGATCAAGAAACAAAACTCCTACAAATATTGCACGTTTGATTTCAGAGCGGCCTGGAGTTGCATTTCAAAGGGTCAGATACTGTCTCTGCATACAATACACGTTTCCTTCATCTCCAGCAGCTCATCTCTGTTTGGATATTATTCGGTCGTCCTACACACTCTCTTCCCCCACAGATGAAAAGGCTAAAAACAGATCAGTCTTCATCCAGAAAAGACGAATACGAAAAACAAGCATTTACTTTTCCCCTTATGCTCAATAACTGATTTTCTTCTTAGCAAAAAAGTTATGAATTGCAGCTTTAATTATACAAATGTATGTATTTTTTATTTATTTATTGTTTTGGGTCGTACTGTATATCTCCTAAAGTAACTCAGCTATCATGGTTATCATTATTGCCCACAAATCCTAAATTTGCAAAGGTAAAAGGTGCATTTTCAAAGTAAACGTAAAAGGTCAAGTACATGCAGTACTTTAGACAACGCAAGATTATAGATTCTATCACAAACACTACACAGTTTAATTTGAACATGACAAAAAAATCAGATGAGCTATTTTTTCCCCACTTCAAACAACTCAGAGTTTCGAGTTCATTAGTTTAAATCCTCGTTCTTCACTTTGTTTAAACTGTCAGCCAGAGATAAAAAGTGGATTTAGCAGCCGCTCTGAAATGATTGTTCTTCCCGTCACTTTTGTCATGTCATTATTTCATCTGTTTAAATAGTCAAAAATACCCTCAAGGTGTCACTGAGTGCACCTAACGAGGAGAAGAGACAGCCGCCAAACGTATACATTTGATCAGTATGTGTGTTCCCTGGGAATCAAACCCATGACCTTTGTGCTGCTAACTCAATGCTCTTCCAGTTGAGCTACTTTTATGTTTGGAGCCATTCTATATAAATCTGAGAGAGCTCCACAGAGCTGCAGAGTTCATCTCCAGCCCTAATGAATCACACCTGAAGCAGCTCATCAAGATCTTTGGAACTGCTGGAAACATCCAGCAGGTGTGTTGGGGCAGGCTGGAGGTAAACTCTGCAGCACTGTGCACCTCCAGGAAGATGATTTAGGGATCCCAGTAAGTAAACTCTCTGTCTCACAGGAACTGTGTGTGTAGTTTAATGTTCTAAAAGCTGAACGCATTCTGTGACCATTTCCTCTCAGCACAACTGCTTGTCAGCGGGAGGGCACACAGAGGGCGAGAAGCAGCAGAATTCCGACCTCATCTCTTCCTCCTCACACCCTCCAGTGAATCACAGTGCAGGCTCTTTCACACTGGAACTGTGAGCATTCACTAAATGTCCCATCTGTCACTACACGGTTTCCAAAACAAGATGGTGCCTAATTATAATACAAAGGTCTGTGACTTCCTCTGTGACCCACGAAATGTTGTAATACTGTCTGCTTCACAACTGCTGGATTTGTCTGGACAGTCTGACTCGCTCTGGCAGCTTTGTTAGGGGAGGCGGGTCCTGCGTATGGGATAGTAATTTGATTCACATCACTTTAGTAGTTTTTGGCTTCGGGGTAGACACGATACAATCAAGAGGACATGAGACAAAATCATTACACAGAGATGAATGCTATGATGACTTCATGTATGTGTATGAAACACATGAAAGATGTCCACAGACAGATGCAGAAGCTAAACGTGGTTTGTCAGCGCGTTAGGACATGAAGCGCCCAATGGAACGCTCCAATGGCTGCTAATCCGCTTGTCTAAGCTTAACAAATTGCTTGTGTGTGTTATTGACGTATAAACAATTGCACAAATAGCTGCATGTGCAGACTGGCTAGACACACACAGTTTATGAAGATGCCATAAGGTGTGGTTGTGTGTTGGAGTGCCATCAGAATTTCCGATGTTTCTGCATCCACAGTCCCACAATGTCTACATGCTAAAGTAACTTTAAAGCTTGGTGTATGTTTTCAAGAAGTTCAAAATAAATGTTAAACTCTCAAAACCTCCTCTTAGTACTAGTCACTGGTGTGATAACTAACCCTGATCTCCTCCTGATGTCTGCTTTACTAAGTTAACTATCTTTACTGGGGACATATCTAGGCCGGTATGCATATGTACATCAGAAATGAGGACAAATTCCGCTGGAGATTCCTCGGGTTAAGGGTTTTATTCAAATGAATAATTGTGGTAGATCAAAGCCTCTTTCTTCAAGGTATTAAAACAGCAGTAAGCTTTCAGTTATCGACCCACCAGGCCTCACCAGCAGGTAACCAGTGGGCTCCAGTTACAGTCTCGTTATGCATATGTACAGTAGCATCACTAGAGAAACAAACATCTGCTGAATGTAAACAAAGTCAAAAGTCTCGAGTTTCTCATCTCTTCAAAGTTCACACACACTTCTCTGTGATTGTGTTGCAGGACATGACACATTTGCCTTTGATATTTGGAGTAAAACTTCAAAGCTTTCAAAGCTACATTTAATTGTGCCATGAAAGCCGTGGACACTTTCTAAATGAAATACAGTGAAAGAAAATGCCCATGAATCAAATCGGGAATCATTGTTTGTGTGTAGAAGCTCTGATGCAAACTAACTTCTGAAACGTTGTTTGTGTTTATATGACATCGAGACTTTTTTAATTCACTCTGTTTGTATCATTCATGTCACAAAAGCAGCAGCTCGGTCTTCACCACAGAAACACACTCACCTGTCACAGTAAGAAATTTGCTCCGAGCGGATGAATCATTAGTTGCCACGGCGCCTGAGCAATGTGAAAACACCTTAAAAATCAGATTCACCTCACACGGCACACGGCTCACATACGGTCCCTCTCATTGGAAACCATAATGCTGATTACAGTCAATGTGATTCCATAATGGAATGAGGTGAAAGGTCAGGCCTCCACTGCAGGTGTCAGCTGAGAGCTCACCACCATCTTTTCACACGTGACCATTGAAAGAATATCTTCATTTCCAGCACAGTGACATCGTAGGACATTTTCCTACCAAATAATATCACGTAGTCAATGCGTTGTTTTGATTCCTCTTAATGTCGCGAGACGTAAACGTCGTATATATGCATTGCTGTATTTATGAAAGTTTCCAGCTAACAGGGAATGTTCCCTAAACATTCCCTCAATGTTATCATAAAACTCTTGCAGTAACATTAGTAGAGTGTTTTCTAACATTATGTCATAAATCAAAAACATTATTCTTAAGTTACTAGTGGCACATTTAAAAGACGTTACAGAATACAATGTTTGAATAATGTTTGTGTAAATAAGCAATGTTAATACAACGTCTGGGAAACTGGACGTTTTGAATGTTTCCAGAACTTTCGGGAATGGAAATGTTAGGGAAACGTTGTTACAACATAAAACTGTTAGCTGGGTTGGGGGTGTAGGAGGGTGTTTAGCATTAGCTGTAAAGCTTAGGTTAAGAATTGTGTGTTTTTTCTATGGTGCTATTTATATATAAGCACACTTAACAATATTCTATAGTACTGCCAATGAACGGCCTCTTTAATACACGCAGCTGTTACTAAAAGAATCATGGTGTGAGTTTTCAATGCAAACTGATGAATGTTAGATGACATATGCTGAGTCAGTTCCACAATGTAATATTCATGCAATCTTTGTTGATGCTTTAAAATGCCATTAGAACTGGGCTGTGTGAACAGTACATTATAATTTCAGTGATAAAAGTATCCAAATTCATACTTTTACTTTAACAACAGTTAAACTACTGAGTTTCTCTCTGTTGACCTGCATTATCATTATCACTGACTCTCATATACCATATACTGTTTTTCTCTGTAAGCTATGGTATAGAACTTGCCCCAGGATGGTGTTTTAGGATAGCATGAAGGCATAAACAGATCTGGCTATATTCCCTCAAGCGTGCTGTGGGGCCATATGTAAGAACACTCATCATTACAGTATATCTCAGAAACAGAGGGACCCTGCTGTCTGTGTACAGTGGCTGATATTAATCTGGACAGCTCACAGAACCACTGAAGCGTCCAACAGAATCCAAACTCCATCAGACACAAACAGATGAAGCAGCTCCTGCATGAAGGAAACTGTGCCTGTGGGACCAATTCATGCGTTCATGAGTTTCCCTCAAAGAACAGATGGTGATACCACACGCACTTTTTATTTCTCCTCACACAGAGCCACTAAACACACCCAATCTCCCAGAAGGCCTCGCGCGATGATTTCTGGTAAACAGCACGGGCCCCTCGCACGAAGAGATTGTTTAAAAGGTGGAGGTTCTGCTGACAGCCAGACGTGTTCTAAAGAGGTTTCAGAGTGGCTGCTGAGCTGTTTTCTGTCCTTCACACACACACATGCTTGCTGGTTGCTTTGGGAACATCTATTGATGGAGATGGTAGGTGTGAGATCTGATTGACAGTGTTTGTGTGCCGCTGCTGAGGATGATGTATAATCATCATTATATTTTGTTTTTAGTTTTATTGTAGATGTATTCATATTTTGATGAATATTTAGCTTTAATTTTTTATATTTTTAGCTGTCTTATGTGCTTATGTCATTTTATGATTTAGTCATAATTATACATTTTTTAGATTGGTATATAGGATTATTTAATTCGTTTATTTCAGTTTTAGTTTAGTTTTAATTTGTTTTCAGTTAATAATTGTAGCGTCTTAGCTTAAACTTATTTTGGTTTATTGCTAAATCAACATTTCTACTTTTCATTTAGTTTCAGTATTAATGCCTATATTTTATTTGATATCGGTTAACAGAAATGTTTTAATAGTTTTAGTAAATTATGGTAAGCTTGCTGGATAGATTTAGACGTTATCACGAATAATAATTTATAACAACACGCAGAACTTTGTTTTATATTGTGCTGTCTGACACTCTCTCTAGAGTTCTCTTGAGTTTTCCGCTCTGTCTTGTGTAGTTTGATGTGAATGTCCAAACTTTCCACAGGTAGTGTAAATAAATAAATAACGATGATCAGGAGGCACGGAAGCATGACACATTCAGGCAAACAAAGTGCATGAGATGGGAGTGCTAAGTAGAGTTTTGACAGCTAAGTGTGATGGAATCCTCACAGCAGAATTGAAATATCTCACCTTGTAATCGGAGCGCATCTGGCCCCAGTGAAAAGAGTCAAACCTTAAACAGTATAAACACTGTTTCTCAGAGAACACAATGACAGCTCCAGAATACAAACATAAACAATCAGACATTTAAAGGCAGACACACACGTATGCACACTGTATCGCTGACAAATTCAGTTCGGTCAACAGGACTGTGTGTGTGTGCACCGCCTTAGAAACACACAGTTTTTGCATGTTGTTTAGACACTGCAATTCAAAACACAACTCACTTTGCAACATTTTGTTTTTGAATTTTTTCACCCACTAAAAGAAATTATTTTATAATTAGACATTGAGTGCCTTGTGCAGTTTTTGAGAAATTTTTATTCTTCGTAGTTTCCACAGATACTATACAGATAATAAGTACAGATTTTGTCACAGATAAAATGCAATACAATAATGCTGTTAGATATTTATTTTATTTAGTACTAGGTGCACCAAACAAAACTATCTTTGAAAGATTTGACGCTGCTGACCTTGAAATCACTGTCAAATGCAGTAATTAGCTTTACTTCCTTTATCAGCCCTCACAACACAAATGCACCCGAACTTCCAGAAGTCACGAATCATCAGCCTGTCAGATTGGAAGCTGGATTTCAGCCAGCATCTGCTGTCATTGTGTGCCATATGCCTGTGGTGTTGTCTGAGGTTGAGATGAAGTGAGCAGGATGAAGTAAACCTGGATTAAAAGTAGTGATCTGCATACATCTTGTGTCTCAAGATCTCAAATTGCCTCTTTCTGTCTCTCTCTGTCTCTCTCTCTCTCTTTGTTTGTGAAAATGTTTTTGATTTTTTTTTCACACTTCAGAAATGATGCACACACATTTCCTTTTAATGTCTGAAAGAGGGTTGAATCTCCAGAGAGCTCTTCTTTAATCTAGAAAGAATCATGTTACCACAGACTGTGGGATTTCATCACAGTTCCTTGACTTCTGATGTGATCAGATGTATACGGATGTTTGTTTTGTGTGCAAAACATTTAAATAATGCATCATCTCAACCTCGGCCTGTTTACCGATGACTAACATAACTCAGAACAGACAACAAAGGGGAGGTTCAAATGACAAATCAATTAAAGGAGGTCCAAGGAGTTTCACGAAAATATAATCCCTCTACAAGAGTGCTTTGGAAACGCTAACTCCTCCCACCCACTGTTGTGTAAGATGACATTTATCAGTTTTACAGGCAGTGTGCATGAGTGAGGAAGATGGATTGTGGATTCACTGTGTCCAGTGTTTCTGTCAGACGAGCTTAGAATAAAAAGCAAGGAGACATTTAAGACAAATGAAAGAAAACTAATTTGGCCTCCAAATCACTTCCTAACCTCAAAACATCTTTAGTATAAAGTTTTGCATAAAGTGGAGTATAAAGTGGAGTCCATTGCACACAAGTTATTTTGGAGTTAATGTATGAATTTCTCAGTAAATCTGTTTTAGTAACTTTGATAGTTATTTCGGTCCCTCCGGTTGTTTTTTCAGGGGATCCTTTATTGCCGTCCTCGCTTGCATTCGCTTTTATTCAGATTCTGTTGAGAGACATCATTACGTTTTATTATTGCGTATATCCTAATTTCCTCTGGACTACTATTAAATATTAAAAGCTGTTGTCAATGTACGTAACAGTTCAAAATATTTTTTTACCTTACTCCGATTCACAACAGTAAGTTGTATAATATAATAATGATTTACAATTTGAGCTGTCAGGTCTAATTTTCCAGGAAATGTCCGATTTAGCTTCATTGGACTTCAATACATTAAACATATGTAATGAAAAGTATATAAAGTAACTTGCAATTTTATGGTTCGAACAGAGATGGCGGTAGAGAGACAGAAATTACAGATTGCAGCTTTAATGTGTTTAGCTGGCTGAAACGTAATGTTCTCGTTTCATATTGAAACATTGTAGCTGCCTCAGGGCTGCTGTGTTTGTCTGGTTTGGTAGCTCAGTTTGACAAAATCTGTGATAGTTCATAGTTGTACACTTGAGTTTAGGAACCCACTGTTATACCAGCCTAACACATTGAACTCAAGCAGACACAGATATCTCAATGACAGAGCACTTAGTTTGCAAACTGGGAGGTTTATTGCTTCTTGAAAAGGTGATTGGTCTAAATCTGTGCCAAAGCACCCTGGGAAACTAGCTTGTTGGCTCGTCATTCTAGGTCTAAATCAAGTTCATAACACGAGCGTTCCTCAGGGAGAAGATATTCAATTAAAGTGAAGAAATTCTTGTGGCATTTTAAACCTCAGAGAGACTCGTTTTACATTTAATTAGATCACACAGTAAGCAGAAGCTTTCACTGAGGGAACGGGTGCGTTCCTGAGGTACTGCACCACGCCGAGTCTCTTTAGCATCACTTTGCTAATTGTGTTCTTTACCGTGGGGGTTAAATGTTAATTTCCCACCCTGGACCTCACACGATCATATTAACCCAAAGAATAACACTGATCTGTGACCCACCTCATCTATAATTAAGCTGTAAAAATATATATGAGTAATGAAGAGCTGAAGATTTTCTACCGTCTCTCAGATATACATTAATATACATTTACTGTAAACGACAGTCTGGTTGGTATTCATTGCTTTTAATTAATCATTGAAAGAAGTGGAATGTTAGAATCAGTTGATTAGAATCAGTAACTGATTTCTGTTTATTTTAGGAGGTCAGTGAAATTGAATTATAAGAGTCAAAGTTTGTGCGTTTGCTGGGAATCATAAACATGATTTTGATGTTGCTAGTGTTGAGCTGCAGAAATCTGCCGGCTGGATTTTTCTTTGTTATCTTGTGATTTCGAATATAATGAAACAATGATATAAATTCAAAATCCGCTCTGTTTAAATCCAGCTAAATATAATATTATCAAACAAAACAAGCAAGTCTTACCATGAGATCAGGGGAATGCAATCACACGCACCAGTGATTTGACCAGTAAGTGCCTCACAAAAACATGACCGGATACCCTTTAAACAGAATTTTTGCATAACGTCTCTTAAATTTACTGTGAAATCAACAGCACTGACGGAGCAAAATGAATCTCATGATACTGCATTTAGTTGAGCTCTCTGTTATGCAAATATATCCACTAATGCCTAACAAATTGAATCTGATTACATTTCCTCATGCCACTGCAAATGTTTTGGCGCTTTACTTGATTTGCACGCTTTCTGGCTATAACAAATGATCGATATCTGCTGTTTACTGTATCCACAGCAGTGCTAGCAGTGAAGGTTTTGGATTAAAGATTGCATGAAGGGCACATCATTTAAAAACAATGTGCATTTATAATAAACACTGCAATATTCCACAAAACAGGAATTGCAAATCTTGATTTAATGGTGATTTTAAGGCAAAATCTAAAACACCCTAACAAACCTCTTAATCGCTCCGTCTAAGCGTGCAGCTGCTGTTTAGCTGTTCCACTGAGCCAGACTGAACTGTTCATTTTGCCGTTGTGCTCCAAAAAGAACAGCCTCTCCCCTCAGAGACGCGTGATCATTGGCAAAGAGCCACACATTAAAATTTTGGCTTTAACAACCATTAAGCACCTCCCGGCGATATTTAACACGCTGTCTGAGTTCAATTTCACATTACAGTCTTTAAATATTGCCTCAGCACAACACTTTGTTCCCCCCGTGACACGCTGTGGACGGGTATTTCCTGTTTAAATGGATCGGCTCATGGCTCACACCTATTTCACTCGTTCAATTTGTTTATCAGTGTGTGTATTCTGAAGAGCTTATCTGTCATACGGCATATGTAGTGTAAATCCCCACAAACCACTTGTGTAACAGAGCATGTGACCTTCCATCCCAGAATGAGTGTAAATCTCTTTCTGCTAACAGAGTTCACAAATCCATGACAATCAAAAGTGCTTCTTAGGGATTATTTTTGTTGTTGTCCCCTTGTTGTCTTTTCTCACACTACAGTACAACTGACGGTATTGCCTGACACATCTAAAACACATGTACAGTATGTCCTTTGTTTCACATTTCCAGGTGTGACAACCCAGCTAACAGGAAACGTCCTCACAATGTTGTCTAACGTTCACTAACGTTTCTCCCAAAGTTATCCAAAAACTTGCTACAGAAAAGCCTGTAGAATTTTTTTTAAATGTTTTATTGTGTATCAAAAAAGTTATTTGTACATTTTTGGTGGAACGTCAAGAAAGTTTGCCCGCCCTTAAAACATTTGATTAATGGTTATATAATGGTTATATAATCTAATAAGTAATAACACAACAGGTTTTTTACAAACATTTTAACAGCACACTGCCATATCAAATGCACACAAATGATTTAGTGCTGTAGGGGAGCGCGCTTCCCTGTCCAGAACCCCTGCAAAACAAATGAACACCCAATTAAATTTTTACACCAAGGTCTGGCTGAATTATTTAGGGAGCATGAGCTCTGGGCCCACCCAGGTAAGAGAGAGGATGAGTGAGCTTAGCTTACACATTGTTTATTCACTGGGCACAATACACTGGGTGGTGACATAAATATACATGTCCTCCTCTCCACCTGACGCTTAATCTAAAGATAGCAGCCGCGACACACTTAAACATAAACCTGTAACCTTTAGAGAGCTATTGTTCTAGAGTGTGAACAGAACCCATCAGAGACCTGACTGGAAAGCCTCCTGGAATCCATCCTCTGTTTCCACCATGCATAATTCACATGTCCATATTCAAGCCTATTGTGGTTAATATGCAAATGTAGCTGAGGGCGGTACCCAGCGAGCAATTTTAGGCTGTAAGAATGTTTCCCTAAGATTTCCATGAACTGTGTATTAACATTATTGATTGACATAATAACATTTTTATTCGTCATTTATTCTGTTTTACTTTTATTCTATAACTTAAGAATACAATTTTTGATACATATGATATATGATGTTAAACAGATTGTACTAACGTTACTGCAAGAATGTTTTTGTAAACTTTCAGAGAACGTTCCCCGTGCGCTGGGTTCACGTCAACAGATTTGTGATTCAGTGAAATGTTTACAATGCTCAAGTGCTCTCGGAATCAGAGAGAAACGTTCTGACCCGCTGTGAGCACACATGAGCGCCTCCGATCACCATGACGCAGTGAGCTGTGTGATGCCTGTTAAACGCCCACCCGGAAGCCGCACGCACCCTCTCCCCAGATCCGCCCGCGCCCTCTCCCCAGATCCGCCCGCGCCCTCTCCCCAGATCCGCCCGCGCCCTCTCCCCAGATCCGCCCGCGCCCTCTCCCCAGATCCGCCCGCACCCTCTCCCCAGATCCGCCTGCGCCCTCTCCCCAGATCCGCCCGCATGCCTTACTTTGATGCGATGCATATGTATGGCCAAGCTGCTCCACGCCATGTGGACACATTAACTTTGAGGTCAATCACCCACGACCTTCTTGCCATCAGCTTTCAGGGTCACGGGAGCTCATGATTGGCCAATATTTATTTATTATAATCTCTCGTCACTGGGGTAATTAATTAACTGCTAAGCAGCTTGAAGCTGTCAGCCGGTGTGTTTCGGTGTCATAAGGTTTCCTCCATCTAGTTATCTGGTTTCCTCGCAGTATTACAGTACAGACAACAGGCATGAATATTTCAAACCGATTCTAATTAAACGTGGGTGCATGAAGCGCTCAAAGTACAAGGACGTGAAACAGAAGGCGCTCGCTCGATGGATACGCACGCTTCGCTCGTCCTCTGGTAGAGAGCGACAGAGAGGTGCCGCAGGGCAACGGAACAGAGCTGATCTGTGACTACTCCACAGGGTGAAGAAAAGCAGCAGGTCACGACTTTGACAGATCAAACATACAATTCATGGCGTTTGCCGATCTGGTTTTATGTTAGCAACTCGTAGTAATTTAGTTTATGCCCACCTGTGTATTTCCCAAGAGAGAACAGGGCCCGTTTTAACCAAAAAATACTGTGGTGTAACATGTAGACAACAAATTATACATACCAAGATTAAACTGAAATGTTAACAGTCTAGTATACAGTTCAGTCTATACATACACAAGTCTAGTATGAGACAAAATCTTCAGTACAAATTATATAATCAACATTAGCATTAATGTGAAAAGGTGACATACGTTTCCACAGTAAATGTCACAAATTTACCAAGTCTAAAATATGTATTATTCATATTTATATTGTGATGTATTTTTATTATTTGTTTTTATCTTCAAACATTCTTTGGTTTAAATTGGATTTTGTCTGGATATCTGTTTGATGTCTGTACATCAACAAAGCCTATCCAAATTCAGATGTTTTGTATAAGTCTGATAATATCGTTTTTAATAAAGCCATCAAAAGGTCATTTATTTTGAACAAAGACAATTTAAGAATATATATTTTAAAAGGATATTTTTCAGAGTTAGAAAATGCACGGCAACCAGTTTACATTTCCTTTGCAAGTTGAAAGACTGTTTGAAATCTGAGAGAGTATTTATACATGGCTATCTTGGATTGCTTCAGGTTGCTTATCCCTCGCATGTGGCTGCATCAAAAGAACAGAGGTTTGTTTGGCTGTCTGTATCAGCAAAGAAACATATTTTCCTGAAGGGTGTCTTTCCTCCGTGACGCCCCGCGAGAGCATGGAGGTGTTCCTTTTGAGTGCATATGTGTTTGCGTGCGTGTGTTTGCGCGTCTGCGTGCGTGTGTTTGCGTGCCAGGGCATGTCGGCGCATGCCGGCGCATGCAATATGAGCAATCTGTCAAGAATGTAAATGTTTGTAAGAATGTTATGCTATTTGATACTTCAGAACATTTTGGTTCCTCTCTGACGGTTTTTCGCATCTGTCACTTTCCATCATCCGTTGCGAGTAACATTTTAATACGCAGCTGAATTTGTTTTTATAGTTTTATAAATTATAGTTTGACATGAACGTAATAAGAATGAAATGCCATGCTGGAGGTAGAAAAAATGGATCAGGTGAAAGAAAACGGAAGGTAATTTAGAGAGCAGGAAAAATCTCGGTGAATGTCATGATTCCTGATCTGCCGGAGCTATTTTTGACCGTTGCCTAATTAAAATGAAATCCTAAGAGGCTGAAAAATGAGGATTGTGGGATTTTCCTTTAGTGGGCCGGCTGATGGCAGGGGATCAGAGAGAGCTGTGGTCCTGATGAGACTTCTTCTCTCTTTAGAGCCGTGAAGGCAAAAACACCAATTAGTAAGAAGAGGAAAATGAGCTCAGGGACACGGACATCATTAACACTTTCTCTGATAAATCATATGATTGAAAATGATCGAAAGTGTTTGCTCATTTGTACAGCTGCTTTGCTCATTGTAGTTTTTCAAACAGTGTAATACATATTATTATCAAACGTTATCGTCCACTGAGTATTTCTTGGGGCGGTTTGATTTTTGAAAGTTTCTGTACAGTTATTTAAAAGCGACACCTTTAAAGCTGCAATCAATCATTTTTCCACTCTGTCATCGTCTCTGTAACATAAAATTACAAGTTACTTTTCTTTATGCATGTTGAAGTCAAATGAAGCCAAACTGACATTTCCCGGAAATTGGACCTGACAAGGTCCAATTATAAATCATTTTTATAAACTTACCGTTATGAATCAGGGTAAGGTAAGGAGATTGTGTCTCCTGATGTGTTATTTACTTGCTCTGTAACTGATCTTTGTTCATTTTTAACCCAAAAAGTTACAGAATTTAATAAACGTTGCACTTTTGTGACAACATGCCCAAATGGCAGCTTTATAACAGAATGCAAAAGGTCGATTATAGTGGCCAATTATATTTGAAGGACCTTCACATGAGACAAGGCGTAAAAAAACGTTGAATCATCATAGGGACGAATCATCATTTGAATCAGTCTGCATATTTTTAACGATGTGTTCCTTCCTGTTAACGTTTCCAGAATGTTTGCTGCAGCATATGTTTGATCTGTAGTCTTTAATTCTCTCTGCAGCTGTGAATATTTAATGAAATGAACTCTTGTCTCACTCAAGAAACAATTCTCTTTAATGGATTTGGTCACGGTTACATTCTCTTTGATTAGATTTGCGTTCACCATTTTTATTTGAAGTCATTGTCTGTTTTCATTTGCATGTACAGTCTACAGTAAAGGCAAAATATATGATCAGTTCTCAGTAAATGTACTCAAGACACTTGCACAGAGAACTTGAGTTTATACACAACATGATCGTCATCGTTATACTTGAGAACTATGTGAACCTCAGCCATTTGATGCTTTAAACATTTCTGAGTTTGTCTTCAAGACTTACATTTTTTTTTTCATTTTTGTCTGCTTTTCTATTTCTTGCCAGATGTTTCTTACCCAGCGGAGCGACTCGAAAATGTGTTTGTACCAATTACCAAAACGAGTCGATGCTTGTTATAGTAAGTGATATTTTCAGAGAGTATTTACCATGATTTGTATCAAAACATAATTATTGTATTATACAGAGCAACAATTGCACGCATTGAACATCTGGGATTGTTTGTTTAGTTTTGATTTTTAGCTTTTTGATTTTAAGTGCGGACCATATTTTCTCCTTTGCTTCCACCAAAGCACAAACAAAAGATTCTGGAATCGTGCATGATTTTATCCGGCCACCAGACACGCTGTTGAAGCCACAGCTTGTGTGCCTAAAATCAGTGTCCCTGCAAATCACTGTTGTAACAGATTCTAAAGGCTTTGCAGATGGGCCTTGCTGTTGATCTGCTCAGATTTTGTTGGCATGCCAAATTCTCTCTCCTCTACATTTGCTTAGACACACAGCAGATCTGGTACATCGGTTTCATGTGGAAAACGTTTGCCCATGCAGGCAGGAAATATGTAACCTGCAGTACACACAATCTTGGAAGCATGAAGTTATTCTTGTTGTGTTTGCGTTTTAATTTTGTGAAATACAGTTTCTGCTCATTCGAGTTCTACCATTTAGCACATTCCAGTTTAGCACATTATGGAATACATCTCTCCTAAAGTTTGGGTGTCCCTAAGTTTCTTCAACATATCATCTGTACTTTAAGAAAGAGCTAAAAGACAAATGAAAGGCAGAAAGTGTTTGAAATGAGGTCTTGTGTTCTTTATTTGGTTCAGACTTTTTTTATTTGAAGGTTTTTTTTCTTGATCTGAATTCAAAATGAATTTATTTTGGCTTAAATATAATTTCTTTTTCTTTAAATCATTCGATTTACTAGACATTTGCAGTTTGCCAACAGTCTTCACTGTTCCTTTGCGCTCTTTTGTCATATATTTATAAATTTCAAGGTTTAAAATATTATGATGCTCTTTTTTCAGGATAAAGTTCAGGTTAACCTTTTTTCAGGATAAAGGTTAGAGTACCACACCAGACTAGGTAAAGAATCATAGTAACGCAGCTTTAATGTTGAGCTACTGGCTGCTCCTGCGCAAAAGCAACACAGATCATGTGTGTACAAACTCTGATATTTACTTGGGGCTTGAGAGAAACGTCAAAAAGTCAAAGTGATAACCAGAGAAAGGCTGACCTTTCGTTTACGTTACATTTTTGTGTAAGAAAAAAGTTTCCAAATGCCAAGCTGCCCCCCTCCACAGAGAAAGAGGAGATTACCTGCGCCTCACCGTTTCACCGGGCGTGCACCGATCTGACATCTATCGACAGAAATAATCACTGTTTATTTAATTATTTGTTGCTTGTTTTCACTGATGAAGTGTGATGTATGAATGGCAAAAGCAAATTACAGCGGCTGTGCTCTCAGGTGCCCGACTGACTATCATAAGAAAGCGCTCGTGTCTCCTCCGGTCCGCCGGGATTCTTCTGAGGCGTATTAAAACCACAGTGACTTTAATTGACAGTAAATCTGAAGCTTAAACTTCTGCAGGCCGTGCTGGTGGGAAACATGCTCTGAGCTCCCACTGAGCTGTGTTACAGGAACAACTGCCTGTCTGCTGGACGCCTCAAGTTTTTCTTCCTCATGTCGTTGCTTCCACAGGATGTGATGTCATGAAGCTTTCCAAATTCATAAAATCCCTCTGATTTAATAACATTTAATGGAAAATGTAAAGCCACTCTAAATGCCCAAAGTAGAAGTACTTGTATTATTGTATTCTTGATAGAACAATATGAAGTTAACTATAAATGATACCGAACAGATGACAGTACCCTCACGACTGTATGTTGTCAGTACAAATTGAATTTAATAGTTTTTTTTGGTCATTGGGCTGTATATGTTAAACAGACTTGGCAGTCGTGCAGTAGTGAGAGAAAGAGAGAGAGGCAGAGAGATAGAGAGAGAGGATGAACAGGACACGACAGGCAAGAATCGAACCTGCTTCTCCCATACGAGCAACCACAGCTGTCAAATTGCTTCCAACTTCTCTGAGGATTCACTTTCTAAATGTGATGAGTGGACCACAGTACTGTCAGAAGGAAGCGCCGAATATGACTCTTCCTAATTGCTGTTTACAGTCATTCACAGAGTTTCACAATGTAAAAGGCTCACGGCTGAACAATGCACACAATTGGCAAGTTTTTGGATGTTTGCCCAGTGGGTTACAATGTGACTGCTATTGCTCTCATTGTGGTTAATAGAAGGCGTGCGATATTTGAGACGACACGCGGCTCAATGGACAAAGATGATACACGGTGAATCTCTTGTTGCCAGCGGTGTAGTGGACATCAGCGCCCTGCCGAGTCCTCATCGTCTGTGACTGTACAAAGACGCCCGTTAGCTTCTATAAGCATCAATGTCTTACTCACTTACGATTGGGATCTTTTTTCAATGGTGCCGACCTCTTACGTTTTGGGCATATAAATTTACTAAAGTAGTTTTAAAGCTATTAAACAACCTTGTCACTTAAAACCCCTATTAACTACGTCTTCTGTGCCTGTAGGCCGGGAATCCATTCAGACGACAGGAACAACAGCTTTAATTATTGCATGTGTACACATGGAGATAGTTCAATGCCACTTCTGCCACTAGACTCCGAAATTCCCGGCAGATCTTCCCGCAGCCACACGACGCTCCTCCATGTCATATCTTCTATCTCATTACCCTGTTTCAGCAGACTGACTGTCAATCAAACATGTATGCAGCTGGAGGCATGTGATTTATTCCATCGCTGTATGATTGGCGGGTTCAATCATACGTGGAGTAACGTGGAGTGAAGCAACATTCCCTGTTTGCTCTAATGGGAGAGGAGGGTTAAAAACCACAGCTGGTGTGTTTTATTTATTATTGATTATTGCTACCTCAGCTGCTGGTTTTCACCTGTGGACGGTAAAGCAGCCGTAGAAATGGAGCGCCACCACTTGTGTGTGTTGTGTAGATTCTCATCACTAATTCACAGCTACTGAAACATTGACACTGACACACAACACAAATATTGTGTTTTTCTATGTTGTTGTGCCCACAGTATCATTGTCATATACAATAATGATATACAATGCTCTGTTATTATTATAAAGATTATTATTGTTGTATTATTAATTTTACGATGCATCCCTTTGCAATATTCTATTTTTTTTTGTCTGCCATATGGCAAGAAATATATATATATATGTTTCTTAGTTTCCGGCCATGTCGGGCGGTAAGAAAATTAACACAGAGCAGCTTGCCAGCGTTTTAACATTAAATGCACATTCATTTTTAGGCATATGCAGCCAAGTGACAAAACTGTGCGCAAAACAAACAACGCTCACATATATTTTATTGTCACCACTACTAATGGTATTTTTATTTCTTGTTGTTTCCAGTTATAAATAGACAGCTGTTTAACACCTCAAAGAGAGAAAGTTCAGACAAGCAGACGCAAAAATGAAAACAACCGCCATGTTCTGAGAGCAAACGTCGTCACTTCACGCTGAGCGCTGAGGCTTAGAGTGTTCGCCTCGCACCCCAGTAATGTACACACAGCAAAAATTACAAAATGTAAACTAGCTGCCCTGCATATAACCGAGTAAAACCCCTGGGGCTCTCCGCTGTTTTACGTTATGTTGACGAGGGAAATTTTCCTGTGATTTCCGGCTCTCAAAGCGACTCGCTGTAACAGTTTTTATCAGACTGTAACAGACTAGCAGGAGGTTCATTCCACCACTGTGATGTTATGACCTTCATAAAGATCTCGTTTCTTTCTCACCTTCAACCATCAGCAGATATTCTTCACCCCTGTGAGTATTATTTGTATAACAAACAATAAGACACGAAATCAAGTGACGTTCACCATTCCAAAATGTAAATACTGTTTGTATGTATGTAAATAATGTAAGTATAATAAAGGGATTTAGAGGGTATAGGCTATTACCTTGAATATTTTTTAAGGTTGGTTCATGTACATTTTCTGTGCATCTCTGCAACCTGTCACAGCCTTAAAATTCTGCAAAATGTGAACAATTATGTAACACACGCACAATAAATAAAAGAGCATAAACTGAAAATCTAAAAACGTAACATGCCACGACTTTTACTCATGATCAATGACCATTGTTTTGGCTAGCAGAATTTGTAACCAATTAACTATATTAGACAATATGAATATACATTTAATTAACATCAAAAAGTTTGTAGAAAAGCGTTTAAAACTAACATGCAAAACTACTGTGAAAGGATGCAGGCGAAACGGTTTTAACTTGACTCGTAACCTGTTTGATAGGATATAGTCATTGTGATAACTTTCCCCTGTAACGACCCGCCTGGCTTTACATTCATCAGAACAATCTCGTCTCCTATAGATTACATATGAAACGTATTTAAAAGCAGTTCGGCATCCAATCGGTTCGATGAACTCGATCTCACGTGTTCTGCCAGATGAGGGCGCCGTGTTTGATCTTATTTGTCATGGTGAGGTTTCACATGAACCCCCCGCAGAAACATACAGGACGTGTGAGTTTTAAATGCGCTCTACCTCCGCTCATTTTCGTTTACGTCCTCATCATTTGAACGCCCAACTGTTACCCCTTTCAATTCCAAAGCATGTCATAACGTCAATAAAAGTCATGCATGTTCACAAAAATGAAGTTATTGGAAATATGCAAGTCGATGAAACAGCGGACATGTTATCTGTCAAAAAATCTTGGCGAACTGTCAAAGCTACATAGATGTATTGCTGTGCGCGCAACAGCTCAAACGAATGTGGAAAGCGTGACTGCCGCAGTTTCTATTGCGGTGCCGTACAGAAATCAACAGTCACGCAATCTTAACATCACAGAACGCAAAATAAATCAAATAGATGCATCCCGCGCAGTAAATCTGTATCGCCATGCAGCCGAGCGCTCACAAACTGCCCTTCATCCAACTAAAGATTACGCGTCACCAGAGCTCTTTATAATGTTCACTAGTGAGTGCTTAAGGGGACTCTGAAGTTGAATTTTGTTCCTTAATATTCTCACCCTGATACCCCCTTATCCCCCGCGTCTCTCTCTCTCTCTCTCTCTCTCTCTCACTCACTCACTCACTCACTCTCTGCATTTTCTCTCCTCCCGGTTTACCGTGTGGGAAGCTCAATGCAGCAGCAAAACCAGCACACTTAGAAGACGACGAGATGGAATAGTTGGTTTATAAGACTGTTCTCATTTTTTGGACGAGGACTGCGCCGGCAATACTTATTTTAGTGTGGCATCTGTTTTTTGAGCGCGTTTAACTCCGCTAAATTATTCGTTTCTCACCAGTAGCCCGTGTGACATCCGAGCACCTAGTTCTTTTCGCTTATCTCGCAACTCGCATAATCTTAAGACACGACAGGAAGCAGCTGGAGTCGATTCAGTTTGGAGTCATGGGGGTGAGTGGGGACGCGCGATGAATCGTTGCGACTAATTTCTGAAGATCCGTATCATTTCCCCCCGCCGAACTGTCGAGTGAACTGTGCGTTAAAATTGGCTGAAACTGATGGTAAAGCCTCACCATGTACATACTTTCTGTCTCGTTTCCTTCAACAGGATAATGCTGGACTTGTTTTGCATCCAAAATCCAACACTTGCTGGTTCACCGTTTTCACTTCGGTTTGGAAACGAATTCATTGGCGCATCGACGTTTCGGAGGTGTCTCTAAGTAGCTCAGTAATATAGTGTTTTACGACACTATATATGTGTTATACAAGTGGAGCCTGACCGGGAGACGAGCAGAGGCTGAAATTTGATCCTGACTCAGTGGGAATGGTTGCTCTCTTGGCGCTCCCAATGTCCGGTGTCATATGCAAAGACGAAAATAACATTATCGGTGAGTGTTGAATTGATCTTTTAATCGGTCGTTTTGTCTGCATATCTTGAGATTTAATAGGCGAACGCGGAATATTTCCTCCGCGACATCTCTGTGTTATAAAGTATGATTGTGTGAGGATGATATTGCGCTCTGGAGGGGAGGAAAAGAGACTTTTTTTAACGCCTCGATTTATAGAAACGCAAAGAAAAGGCTGATGCACGCATTCGTGACTGTTAGTCACACTACGTCAGTGCATTACAATTACAATAATAATAAATAAATAATAATAATACATGTATTATTGTTATTGTTTTTATTATTTTTAATTTATTTATAATTATTAGAAATAAATTTAGCGTCAGCTAAATGATTACATGTAAATGTATTATTTTTGTTTTGGAGTAGATAAATGACAGCTTTTTTAAAGTTCTTGTGCCTCTCAGGTGTATTGCTGTAAGATTTTGGCATTCTGCTGTGTGACTCCGTAGGAAACAGACATGTGTGTTTGATTATCTGTTTGTTCTTCACCCTCTAAGGTTACTAAATGGTTTACTGTGGGGATTTTTCAAAGGCAAAATGCTGCTGCTTGTTCTGTTGGCCTTTTCCATATCGACTTCATTTTGTGACTCTGATTCGGACCTCAGAGCCGAGACCTGCAGCGCTTGCTCCTGCATGTCCATGGAAAACGTCCTCTATGTGAACTGTGAGAAGGTAACTGTGTACAGACCCACGCAGCTGCAGCCGCCCGTCTCCAGCCTCTACCATTTGAATTTCCAGAACAATCTTCTGTACATCCTTTACCCAAACTCTTTCCTGAATTTCACACACGCAGTCTCGCTCCAGCTGGGGAACAACAAACTCCAGAACATCGAGGGAGGGGCGTTCGTGGGGCTTAGTGCGTTAAAACAGTTACACTTAAATAACAATGAGCTGAAAGAGCTCCGTGCTGACACTTTCCGGGGGATCGAGAACTTGGAATATCTCCAGGCCGACTACAATTTAATTAGGTTTATCGAGAAAGGAGCCTTCAACAAATTGCATAAACTGAAAGTTCTGATTTTAAACGACAATCTCATTCAGACCCTGCCTGAGAACATTTTTCGATTCGCCTCCCTCACTCATTTGGACATAAGAGGAAACAGGATACAGAAACTTCCTTATCTTGGAGTTCTGGAGCACATTGGGAGGATTGTGGAATTGCAATTGGATGACAATCCATGGAATTGCACTTGTGATTTATTACCATTAAAGGCCTGGCTGGAGAACATGCCCTATAATATTTTCATTGGGGAGGCTATCTGTGAGACCCCCAGTGATCTGTATGGCCGGCTCTTGAAGGAGACCAACAAACAAGAGCTGTGCCCCATGGGGACAGGAAGTGACTTTGATGTACGGATGCCCCCCTCTCAACCTGAGGGTGGGCTGACCATGCCTAACTTGGCACCCTCATCCATAGCACCTTTAGTTACCAAAGCACCCAAACCCACCAATCCCTCCAAAATATATGGCAATGGGATTGTTGCTGGTAATCCAGCGGGTAAAAATGGCCAAATTGTGTCCTACCAAACTCGAATCCCT
>JAZGTI010005827.1:0-21656 GCA_036877585.1 Botia kubotai | reverse complement strand
CCGACCCATTGCCCCCCACACATTGATAAAGATCTGCGTTGTGTTACAATCTATTTAAAAGAAGAATCAAAAAGTAGTTTGCCACCGTCAGTACCTTAAAGGGGCCCCTAGAAAGTGAGCGCGTGTGTTTATTTTTACAACGCAGAGAGGAAAAAAGGGAATACTTTTTTTTGGAAGGGGGGGAGGGGTGGAGAGCGAGAAAGGAGGGGTCAGTTTTTGCTCGGCTTTGTGGTGTGTGGCACAGCTGTATTGGAAGGGCACAAAGTGAGTCTTGTGTCGGTATGGCCCATGAAACCACACACAGATTGTTCTTTTTTCTTGCCTGACTTTTAGGCCTGTTCCTTACCTAGCGAAGAAACCCTTTTAATAGTTTTTGTCAATCTGTGAACAAACAATGATACTCTTTAAGACAAGCTTGTATGGGACAAGAGTGATTTATATATAAACTGATGATTGTACTTTTTCTTCAGATAGTTGATTTGGGTTTTTTTTTTTGAGGGGGGTCCCAGGTTGGATTCGGTAGTAAATCTCCGCGATATCTTTCCTCTCCACTCACACACACCATTTTGGTTTTCTTGCTATCTCTAGGTTGCTTTTTCTCTCTCTTTCTTTTCATCTCCGAGCTGCTGCGTTGGCTGGCGTAGTGCCCAAAGCAGTAAGTCTGTCGTGAAGTGCGCGTGTGCAGGTTTCTGGGGAGGAGGGGGGTGGCTGGGGTGTGTGCGTCGATATGCAAAAGGGGGGTTGGATAAAGGAGGGGTGGGCCTAGTAAGGAGAGTCTGGTTTTTGTAGCAGCTGACTGAAACAGTCATTATATTATGTAAAGGGGAGCGGGGGGGGTGAGGGGGGGTCAGGCTGACGTGCACTACACAAACGTTCTGATTGGTTGGCTGGTGCCATTGTTGGTTATGTGTATGCTTGTGCGTTCACTGCTCACGCACTCCCTCGCTCTTCTACTGTCTCAGTCACTTGCTCTTTTTTTTCTCACTCGCTCTTTAGCCTCTTTTTTTCCCCCCCCACTCTTTTCTTCCTAACACACTAATTCTCACTCTTGTGCAAGGTGGGTGGTTTGCATTAGGACTGGGCAATATTGGTACAAAAAAAATTGTCTTGTTGTTTTTCAGCCTAGTGGCGATATTCAGTATGTTCTTCATTATGTTTTTGCTCTTTTTTTATTTTTTTTTTCTAATCAGAGGAACCACCATTTGAAACTAAGAGCCAATGTTGCCAAAAAGATTCACGATGTAAGCAGTAAAACACAATACGAATGTGACTAAAATAGTCACGGCATATTTGAACGTTTTGTTTCTTTAAATCAACACAAGGAAAGAATTCATGTTATTTGTATTCTACAATAAGGCCATTTTTACCTTCATCTTTTTGTAAAAAAATGTTTTGATACATGAAGTTCCTCTGTGGCTTCCGTGAACATTTTTGAGTGGTGATGCAAACGAATTCCATTTAGATTCAAAGCAATTCTTTGCACTAGACATTTAAAGTGATTCACAGAAATGAACTGGGCTTTGTTCTGAAACCAAATTAGAGACTATTTTGAAATATTGTCTTATAGCCCTCATACTGGTAGGTCGAAGGACACCCTTTGGAAATGACAAATTAAAAAATTAACATTATCATGAAATTGACAATGCTACTTAATTTTATACTGCCAGCAAAAAAATTATGAATATTCAATATCACACCCAGCCCTAGTTTGTAGTAATGGCGTATCATTATGCCTCACAGTTTTATGTCTTGTGGTCACAGAGCTTCAGTCACAGTTCTTTGATTAAAGACATTTTTTGGATATCTGGCCTCTAGCTAAAACTGTACTGAGACCAGATTTGATGTTGAGTTTTCCAAGAGAGAAAACCAGATGTTTTTGTGTTCGTAAAACTGAGGTGTATCCCGTAAATGTATGTTGTGATATAACAAAACTGCGCATGTGAGATTAAATTATGTCAGTGGATAGTTATGTGTGAATGAGAGCGAACGATGACACGAGAAATAATGAGATGATAAAGAGATGAAGTCATCAGGGGACCAATTACAGCTCAATTTAATTTGTAATTGGGGATGTGCCTACAATAAGGCATTTTAAGACCAGTCAGTTGTGGGTCTCAGGAGTTTAATTGAGTTTAGGAATAACTACAGTACCGTGTGTTTCATACAAACTACAGCTAAACGTGAGCGTGCGATCGCTCTGTATTTAGTGAATTTTGCGAGGCTTGTGACTTCCAGATTTAGAAACGTTTTCTCAGTTAAAAGTTGTGGTAGGGACCGTTGAACTTAAAGTTTTATGGGTGGGCCTCCTTTCCCATGGGCCCAATGAGTGGTTTTTATACCATTGAGTGCTATTGCGTCCCCCGTTCATAAATTTTGTCCCCCATGTTGATGATACTGTGAAAATTTCATACAGTGTTATTGCTGCTGTCTGGCTGCCATATTTTGTTGTAACATTTTCTCTATTTTACATTTTAATGCTGAATATTAAAAGAAATACATAAATGCTGAAAATATGACACGGCATGACACGATAGCATTTTCTCACAGATATCACAACATGAGAGTCCAGATGGCAACAGATGCGACACGTCCTTTGTCCAGTGTCACAGAAGTCTTAATATTACTGAAACCAGAAACGTGGTTAGCAGTTGTCACCTGTCCAGTTTGTGAATATACCGTTATCTCGCCCACAAGCTCTCTCTCTCCCACACACACCTGAAAAGTGCCTTTTTCTTAATATCATGGCTCAGCAAGGTCACAATGGCAGCACTGCCACATACAGTAGTGGTCATGATTAGTCACGTCTTATAGAGGAAGGAATGGAAAGGGCTCAGCTTTTCAGGGGCTGGAACTAATATTAATTAGAGCCTTAAAAACCGCCACTTCCAAAAACAGTGTTTGGGTGACGTTTGTATCAGGGCTGCTGAAACGCTGTCATGTTCCTGTCAAAAAGAGCAACGATTGTCAACCTATAAATGAGAATCTCTCTCGCCATCTCTCTCTTGTCCTCTCTGTTTGTACTGCTGGCGTCATCTCTGTGGTCTATTAGTGCAGTAGGGTGGTACCACGCTGCTTTTCTCCTGACTGATACGTGTGTCCACACACCTTTGATCCCAGCTGCTGTCCAGTGCATCACATTAAACACAAAATCCCCTGCTTGAAGATGCACTGATATCAAAGCTGAGGCCTCCTTTGGCAAACATTTGAATTCTGCATGACCTCAAACAGTGAGGGGTGCGCAAAGATGAACTACAAATGTTGAGAATGTTTTCTTTAAAAACTTAAGGAGATTTTGTGTTTATTTTGTCAGCTTCAGGATGGGGATCGTAACACTGTAAAAATCTGATTACTTGGCAAGTGTTAATTGTTGACAGTATATATACGGCATATACATAGACCAAGGGACAAATGCATGCCAAAATAGTCTTGGGCAAGTAAATAAGCAAAGTGTTTATTATATCACCAATGTAAGTGATTTAACATCAAAGACATACAAACTTGCTACTTTTTTCTTTTTTCTCTTTTGTTTACAATGTTCATTTTATTGTATCTATTTAGAAGAAAATCACAAGGTGTCCTTCACGTTTTTGTAACGGGTGCAGTTTTACAGAGAGATTTGATTGAATATGATGCTGTTGAGCCGTGTTTATCTGCGCTATTGTCACCAATATAGGAGGAAGTGAAGAAAAGCATAATTAAAAAAATTCATTCTAATAAAAATATAGTTGAAAAAATAGTGCTGTTGTTTACAAGGACACAAATATGTGTAATGACGTGTATAACAATGTAAACATGGTTTATGGGGACAGTTCCTGTGTCCTCATAAACCAAATTACTTACTAAAACATACTAAAGCTTTTTTTTGTTGTTTTCTGTGAGGTTTAGGGGTAGAGTTAGGGGATGGAATATACAGTTTGTACAGTATAAAAATCATTACACCTATGTGGAGTCCTTTTAAGTACGTACGTGTGTGTGTGTGTGTGTGTGTGTGTTATGAAGACAAAAGGACTGGACAGCACCTGATAATGTTCTACCTTTAGACTAGAACTATGAGTAGAATACAAATGCATCAGACACATAAAGAGGTTCAACCACAAACAATAGCCTACAAGAGTCCGCACATTCATTGCCCAGACACTCCCTGTGTGTGTGTGTGTGTGTGTGTGTGTGTGTGTGTGTGTGAGAGAGACAGTGTGGGAGGGGGGAGTCTCTCTCTGCCCTCTGGGCATGAAGGGTCCGCCCAAGCGTACCTAACTAATAAAGACGAGCAAACACGCATGATCATTTAGATCTGTAGTACGTGACACATGCTCAGAGCTCAATAGACCTTTGTGTGTACACACAATCATATTTTCACTTAAGCATGTATGATCCCCCAGTCCTTGCATGAGCTTCATGGGAGTACACACGCACACACACACACACACACGAGTGACTCAATCTCGTTGTACATTGGCTGCTGGACTCCTGTGTGGTGTGTTGTGCTTTTGTCCAGAGGGGAGAGCAGGAAGTTATTGGCTGGCTGTGAGAATGCAGCAGTAAGAATCGGCTCATCTGGTGCTTCATTAAATGAATGTCAATGGTGGTCCATGCAGTCTGTTCTGTAACACATGTACAGTAACATATTGGTCGTAATATTGGACTATCCACATAAGAATTTGATGTCCTCATATGTTGGATATTCCGTCATAACCATAAAGACTGCTTTATGAGACGCATGTTCTCTGTGTGGTGAGCGATGTCTCTCGGGGTTTACTGTCTCTTAGCGAGTCTACTCAGTCTGCTACTACAGTGTCCTCTCACTGTCTCCTAAAACAGACTTGCTTTGTTTCAGAAGTCAAATTAATGCTGGAGCTGTGGTCTAGTGGTTAGCGAACGCGTTCTGACGATACCTGGTGACGAGTTTGAATGCGGCTCGCGTCATTTGCAGAATCTCTTTTTTTTCTTTATCCCATTGTTTCCCGTCTTTACTCCGAGTAACTAAAAATGTTTTTTTCTGTGCTTTCACTGATTTAGGAGTCAAATAATTACGTAATTAAAGTAAATCGTATTGTCATTTTTAATTGCCCCCAAATAAAGATGCAACGTCACGGTCTTGTGAGATTTGAGAACATATTTTATAATCCAAAGTAATGGAATTGAATGTTTGTGTCATCACACGCTGCTTTTGATGTAAATGTTTATGGCCATCAGTTCACATGTATTTGTAAATAATTGTATTTTAGATGGACAGTAAAATAAATTGGCTGTAGCCAGTGTGCAATGTATTGTTCTTATTGTTTGTTTTGTAAACTTGATTTAATCCAGACATTATACCACAGCCCCTGGCAATAGAGGTTACGGGTTCGAGTCCAGCATATATTAGTGGGGAGGTTCCAGGCTGGTGAGGGGCTTTGGTAAAAGGGCAGTGACGATGTGGGGGGGGGGGTATCGGTAAACTCTGTTCGTCTGTGCAGTTGAATGTGAGGGAGAGAGACCTTCTCTACTAGCAGCCCAAGCAAATTTCTGTAGTCTAACCGTGAATGTTACACTGATTTGTATGTAATGATCATGTAATTTATCAATTAGGGCTGGAGAGGCCGTGCTTCATAACTACTGTAGTCCACGGCCCCAGCACGAAGCTGACTAATGGCTCTGTTAAGTCTGTGGGCGTGTGAGAAGGAGTCATGGTAGATCTCTCTCTCCCTCTCGAGCTCTTTTACTGTAAAATAATGGAGTGATTTGCATTGGTCTTGAGCAGAAAAATGTGCATTGATCCCTCTGAATCATGATAAGAACCTTCCACAGATTCTCTTTAAAGTGAAATCATAAGGATTTTGGGTCTGGCTTTGATTCTGGTTCCACTTTAGAGTTCCGTTACTATGTATGTCAACATGTAATATTGTACACATTTTTTACACATGTGACTTAAGTACACATTAAGTATTAAGTACACACATCGCTGAAACAGTTCTTTGTTAATTTCAAGACCCGCGGGTGGGACATGAGATGATGTCATCTCTCTTTCTGTCTGACAGGATGGAGCGGATGTCTGAGGAGGCGTTGAGGCTGAACCTGCTGAAGCGGGGTCTGGAGGTGCCTGATGAGCGCGAGGAGGCCCTGGCCAAGCGCCTGAAGATGGAGGGTCACGAGGCCATGGAAAGGCTGAAGATGCTAGCCCTGCTCAAGCGCAAAGATCTGGCCGCCTTGGAGGGGGCGGCGGTGGCAGCAGCCATGGCAGAGGGCAAAGGACCCGGGGGCAGCCAGGGGCTGATGGGAGCTGTGGCCTATGAGGAGAAAATGAACGGAAGCTTGAGAGTCGGGGGCCATGGGGGCCCCAGTAAGAATGGGAAGGAGAACATAGTGGATGAACCAGTGGACATGAGTGCCAGAAGAAGGTGAGATTGTGGGAGATTAGATAGAACCATAGTTCATAAGACCATAGAGGAGGTTGCATGTTTTTATAAACCAAAAATTAATGTATGTGTGGTCCTGTATGTGTATCCTCAGTGAAATAGTTCGAGAGCGACGTACTCCATCACCAGACATCATCATCTTATCAGACAATGAGGCGTCCAGCCCCAGAAGCACCCCACACCCTGAGGAGAAACAACATCAAGCAAACCTAGAGATGTTCAAGGTACACAGTCCTGTTGGATAGGTTGGTTACCCACCTCTAAGCTCTCTGAGTCAGTCTTGAGAACCTGTGTGTATGTTCCACAGGGGAAGACCGGTGAGGAACGGCAGCAGATGATCAAAGCTCTCCGAGAGGAGCTCAGGCTAGAGGAGGCCAAGCTGGTGCTCCTGAAGAAACTCAGACAGAGCCAGATGCAGAAAGAGAATGTGGTACAGAAGGTCAGGGCTGTGTTTCTTCACTGCATTTTACTACTGATGCTAGATGCTGAGTTATTAACTCAACATGATTGAGTTATGAGTGTTAATTAGGTCACCTGACTGGATGGTCTTAGGAGGTTATGAAACAATTTAGGCATGCTTGAATGTTCATAAGCCTTTGCAATAATAGGATTTGTAATCTTACCTTTGATTTGGTACTTGGTGCTATGTTTCAGTCTTAGTAGACAATAGCACTGTAAATACCTTCTGCTACTAATCCATATTTGCATAAAGATAAAGTGTGTCATTTCTTTGGCACTAGTGTTGCCTAATGGAATTACCAAACATGATTGTTTTCAGACATGTTTCTTGAACCCTCTTCCCCTTCTGCCATTCGCTGGTCAAACAGATCCCGCCCCCAAACTCACACCATTGGTGTTTGGATGCTCAGACGAACAGAACTGTTTTGGTAGCACAAGGAAATCCCCCTATGGTTGGCTTTAGTTGTTTTAGCATATTAAGATGAGCTAGGAGAACATTTTTTAACATAGAAAAAAGGACACACTGTTACTAAATGTTGACGGTAGCCGAAGCAACCACTCATTGCGTGATTGTGGTCTGTGAATGAGTCATCTTTACTAATTACAGTTTTGGATATATATCGTGCAGTTTCTGGCTGCGTTAAAACGCCACATGTACACTGCAGCTTCTTTGTTCTGCTTGTTCACCTTCACCGTTTTAGCACCAAGCAAAATAACCTCCTCTGTCCAGCTGAGTGTTATATTAATGCCAGGAAAAACTGTTGAGGTAAATCGTGCTGTTGTAGAACAGACGTTATTGGCTAGCGGTGGTGAAATAGGGTAACAGGGAGCGAGATGGGCAGTCACAGCCTCACAGATACCGTATCGCACCCTAGTGTGATGTTTGCCTGTGTACTGTGGCATTGAGATGTTTTGTCTTTGGGTCTCATCTTACCATCTCTCCAGATACAGCAACAGCCCATAAACACTCACTCGTGTCTGACGTTGAGCTACAACCCACTCAGCATGTGTGATGTTTGTTTTGCACTTGAACTGGAGGATGGAAATTGTTCAGTCGATTTAGATTCTTGTGAGGGTGAAACGGTAACAAATAAAATACTGAAACGAACTATGATACATAATAATAGTATTTTTAGCATTATACACTGTACCATAATGCAAGAGTATATAAATTGTTTATATGGTATTATGATTTTGGAGGAACTGACAAACGGCCAAAATTATTAAAACTTCTGTAAGCATTTTATTTTGGAATGAACACACAAATGTCTCCATTATCTGGCAGATATCTCTGAAATGGGTGTCCTGAGAAATAATATTAGTCTGTGTGATGCCCTAGGCTCTGTAAACAGCATAAAAGAAACCTACCGAGTCCTGCCTGTGTTTGCCAATCAAAACGTTTAGAGGAGACACGCTGCCAGCCTCAACCAATGGCATGAGTTTGGGGTGGGACCACCTGTTTGTTAAACAAAGATGAATAGGGGAGGGTTCGAGAAATTTAAATAATCACTTTAATTAATCACAATAATTACTTTCTAAACCATTCCCAAACAACACCTGGTTTTGCATTTACGTTTGGTGCGTTCTAATAATGAAACTCATTACTGAGATCAGTTGTTTTTATATTTGGCAGTGATTTTGTTTTTTGTTTAAATGTGCAGGCCATCAAATGCTAACTTGATGTACTTAACCGTATGCGTTACTATTAAAATTTACAATTTCATGTTTTATGTTACAGCATTAAAAACAAGAGTGTGTACTTTGTATTACAGTACTAAGATGTGGGATGTACAATGCTTAATTGTCAAAAGCAAAAACACTGTGTTGGGTCCTATGGTACATTATTTTTTTGAAAATAGTTTGTTTTTAGATTTTTTGGGGTATATTGTAAGAAGGCTCAATGATATGTACGGATCATTCAGTTGTACGGGTTGTGAAGTTTTGACAGTTGGTCTTGACACCCTCTTTGAACTGTTGTTCCTCCTCTCAGGTGCCCGTGGTCCAGAATGCCCCATCTTCAGTGCAGCCGTCACCCATGCACAGCTCTCAGGGGCTGGGCAAACTCCCAGTGCGGCCAGGCATGCACTCATCTGAGCCTCAGAACCTGCGTACCGCACAGGTGCATTGGTTTGTCTTTAAGAACATGCTGACATGCATACTTCAGAACAGTGTTCAACATGCTGCCCGAATATATGAAGTGATATCCCTGTTTTTATAATCTCGTATATTCCTTCTCAATAATTCCCTAAGAAAATTTTAAGTAATGCAGTATTTGCATTTCCTGCGCAGGAATACATGTCAGTCTGCTGTTAGTTGCCATGGGAGCAGCACCTTAAGCTCAGCATAACAGTATAGATTGGTACCAGTTACCATTTTTAATTATGGTCCATCTGTTGAGTACAAACAAAAGCTCTGCTGTCCTCGAAGTACAATCTGATCTATGATGTCTGCTGACATCTAGTGGTCACACAGTGAACTGCACGTTTATATTAATCGCTCCCTGTGTCTGTTTTATTCTAAAAGGGCCACACAGTAATCAGGTCCGCTGCCAATGCATCTTTGCCCCCCATGATGATGTCACAGCGGGTTATTGCACCCAATCCTGCCCAGCTTCAGGGTCAGAGAGTGCCCTCCAAGCCCAGCATGGGCCGCTCCTCCACAGGTGGTTTGGGTAATACAGTGAGCTATCAGCAGGTACAATTACAATTAACTCTTAATTCAATTCTTACCGTAACTTTCAATTTAAAGTTTGTGTCAAATAATTACAGGAGAAACAATTTGGAAACAATTATATGATAAAGCTCAGATATGTTTTTGTGAAGCTAATGTGTTTTGGTGTTAGTGTGACACATTGGTAATTTATCTAGATTATTCTGTCAAAAACTTAAAGAAACTGAACTAGGACTGAGTGTTAGAGCCAAAAGCACGTCAGCTGTTCCACAAACTCATCTCATTGTTTATATGCCTTCTCTCAAATGCATTAATGTCATTCTGTCAAACTTTTTCTTCAATCAGAGCTGTCATTTTAGCAACATTAGTTTTTTTTTACTCAGGAGAGCGTTTTATGTACACAATTATAATTATTGTAACTATTAGTTTAAAATAATGTACAACAATGTTTGTTCCTCATAAAAGCACGTAAAATGACACGAGGAGACAGTAAATAACTAGCCTACTGGCCCACAATTTTTTCTTAATGCCAGCTAAACCGTAGTGAATATCTCATCAAATATATATCAACAATATACATTTTTAAATTTGAAATCTCATCAAAATGTATAGCCTTTGTCAATAAAAGCAGAAATTGTTTGTTTCTGATGGTTTGCTTTTGGGTTTGTGTGATGCAGGCTGCCAGCCAGCAGGTGGGGGTCTCGCAGCGTTCCGGTTCCTCGGCTATCTACATGAACCTGGCACACATGCAGGCAGCAGGAGCAGCAGGCGTCGGGGTGAGCGTGAGCGGAGTGGGCGCCGTTAGCCCCTCCACCTTATCCAGCGCCTCCAGCGTCGCTTCTCTGAACGACCAGGCCAGCAGCCAAGCGGCAGCTAAACTTGCCCTGCGTAAGCAGCTGGAGAAGACCCTGCTGGAGATACCTCCACCTAAACCGCCAGCACCCCTGCTGCACTTCCTGCCTTCTGCTGCCAACTCTGAGTTCATCTACATGGTCGGGTTGGAGGAGGTGGTGCAGAGCGTCATTGATAGTCAGGGTAAGGAAGAAACCATATGTGAAGACTGAGTGCTGTTATCACTGATGAGAAACACTGATTGGAGGTTTAGAGTGGATTTTCAGCCAATCAGGATAGACTTTGGTTAAAGTCGTTTTGAGTTTGCCGTTTGAGCAACAATATCGTAAACATTTAACATCTCCTGTTGCTGCTTCAAAGATATCGAGGTTAAATGAACCAAGTGGCGTAAAATTACAATTATACGGCAGCGCTTACATTGGCAAAAAGTTCAGTTTGTCAGTTAGTCTTAAAGGTTACAGTTCACTTTTGGGTCAACTCATGGCGCTCTGAGGGCAAACGAGCTTGTTTGTCATCATACTGTCTCCTCTCTCTCTCTCTGGCATTATTTAGGTAAAATGCGGGGGTCACTGACACAGGTGGAGCCGTTTTTCTGCGCCCAGTGCAAGACTGACTTTACTCCACATTGGAAACAAGAGAAAAGTGGCCGCATCCTGTGTGAGCAGTGCATGACATCCAATCAGAAGAAAGCCCTGAAGGCCGAGCACACCAATAGGCTGAAGAATGCTTTTGTCAAAGCTCTGCAGCAAGAACAGGTCAGTCTGTTTATTTCAGTCAAAAAACTGAAATGAATAGTTAATCTTTTTTGCTTTTTCTCACTAACTTGAAATGTAGCTTTTTGTGAAAGAGTAGCCTAACAATTTTGAAACCGTAACATTCAAATCTAGAAGTCGCTCGTTAAATTAGTTTCCTCAACAGTGTTTTGTCGCATGTTTACCTGCAGGCTTTCCTCAGTGTGTGTTTTTTACTCTTGTCCCTTCAGGAAATCGAGCAGAGGTTGCAGCAGCAGGCTGCTTTGTCTCCCAGCTCAGCTCAGACTGTACCTAGTGTGAGCAAGGGGGAGACCATGATCCGACACCATGCCCTCAGACAGGTGCAAACTTCTACACGCTCATTGCATACAAACACATGCTATAGTTGGCTTGTTTTATCCTAGCCTTAGCCCTCGCTGATTGTTCACAATGAGCCATTGTCTTTTAACTGACATGATAGGAAGAGCTGTAATAAAATGTAACGCCCATCTCTCTGTGGTCAGACTCCTCAGCCGCAGGCTGCTCTGCAGCGGGGTCTCTCCAGCTCGGCACGGGGTGTGCTCTCTAACTTCGCCCAGGCCTCTCAGCTCTCTGTGGCCAGCGGGCTGCTGGGTATGACAAGCAAGCGCTGTGGAAGCAGCAGTGGCAGCGGCAGCAGTGGCAGCAGTCGGCCTCAGCATGACAGCCGCAGGCAGATCTATAATATTCCTGGTGAGTGGATGTTTTTAACATTGTGGTTTACCTTGATCTACCCGCAACCTGGGAGTTGTGATGTGGGAGTTAGTTAGGAACAGTTGTGGTCTTGTTTCAAGCTGCCTTGATAGATGCAAAAGTTTGTTGCCATTGTAATGTGGATTACATATGGATGTAGGAATGTAATAGTGATGAATTGGGTGTCTACTATCATTTCTCAACCCTAAACAAGAACCCTGTTATAATCACACTGGGTATTACCTGAAAGTATGTACTTGTACAGATGACGAGCACTAGGGTGCCACACAACTTTGCTTTCAGGGTGTTGATTTATTGGTTCATGGCACATGATTTGCTCTTTTTGGAAATTTTGTTTCATGCCAATTTTCTGTCCTTCCTGTTGTGCCCCCTCTCTTTCTTTCGTTACAGGTCTGAATATTGCCTACCTAAATCCGGGAGCCATGGGGGGCCACAAGGCATCCAGCCTAGCGGACCGTCAGCGGGAGTACCTGCTTGACATGATTCCCCCACGCTCCATATCCCAGTCCATCACCGGGCAGAAATGAGCCCTGACGGGACTGCAGTTCCCACTCGGACGACCCACCACCATCCCACCTACAAACCACACGCACCCCATCGCCCCATCGCATGCAGTGCCTGTTCGTGTGCCTACCCGACTAACCCATAAGAACAGCTCAATCAGACAGACTATATAAACACCAGACTGTCAGTGCATCTCAACTTCAGTTTCCTACTATAGCAAAGCTCTTTATCGTTATCTCAACTTATTATTGCTGTTGTTATTGCTACTCTTATTATCAAAGTTATTATTATTAGTATTATTGTTGCTTCTGTTACAGTTAATCTTATTACACTTATTAGTAGGTTTAGTGGATTTTTGCATCTTTTATGTTCTTGCCCTTTTTATGCATTTCATTTTAGAGGAAGGACGCCATATTGCAGGGTCACTTATGATTATATACAAGTTTCTTTGTTTTGTTTATTTTGAAGCGTCCTCCCTCCATGCCCATGTAAAATTACACAAGTTCTCTCTCATGTTGCACCTTCAGTTTTGGAATTGGAATGGTTTAAGCATTCTCACCCAAGGGAGCAGAATCTCTGTAGCGATGTGCTTTTAAACTGCAAAGTCCTCCAGCAAGAACCTTTTCTACATATGGGTTCAGAAAACCCGAGGCAGACTCGTATACATTGATCAGATTGATCTCAATGCAGAGTGGTGCTGATCTAGTCAATGTTGGTTCACCCGACATTATCTGGAGATCACCTTGCTGAAACTGATGGTAGATGATGAAGGAAAAGAGAAGCGTGTTCGAAACGGGCAACACCATCGAAAGGAGAGAAAACTGAGAGACCTGCTCTGGTGCCAATGAGCCCCCTTGCTGTGTGAATGTACAGTGAGAAATTGTAAAATTGGAGGCCAATTACTCTGCTTAATACACACAAATGTGCCCACAGAAAAGGATCTTCTGTATCTCTCCCAAACCTTCACTTTCAAAGAATGCCGTGATGTCAGATTGTCAATTCGCTTATTTAGTGGCAATGTTGTGTTTCACTGCACAATGAATGCATCATCACGAACAATGTCTCATTTTAATGTTTGTTTTCGTTTGGGTGTAATTGATTATTTTTCTCTATCTTCTTGTCTTATTTTTTTTTTTTGGACGGCGTCTCCAGCTAAAATGGTCATGTATCTGAAAGGTACTTACCACAGGAGACGATAATCATAAAAATTGCAAATAGGTGGAATTGCTGGATGGTTTATGCATAGATTGTTCAAGTGAGTTTTAACGGAAAGGCATTGACAAGGATCAATCATCGTGTTAAAGCAATGCACATGAGATGCCTCGTTTATGGAGAAGCACTTTTCTTCTTAATTGAAAATGGTTAAAAATAAAGGACGGGAATGTTTTAGCTCACAGGATGTCATGATATGGATGTCATCGGATGTCTCGGAGAGAGTTAGGAGAAAGGCCTTGACATATTTTGCAGTAAATCTCGTCATTTTTTTGGTTATTTTGACCAAATGTCAAAACAAATGCATTTTAAATTATGGTATAGTTATTATAGACACGTTTGTTTCAGTAAGCCTTTCTGGAGGCAAGTGGGTGGTTTCTTTTAAATGGTGTCCTTGGTTGACAATATAAGCAGTGTTTAGTCAATATGCAGTATTAGTGATCAGGTGGTTTCATGCAGCAAAATTCTGCATTCTGATTGGCTGATTGGGTCTCTCGGTCATATTTAGTTAGCATTACTGGTCTTAGCCTGATGCAGTGCTTTGCGTTTCAATGACATGGGTCATGTGATGCATTCGGCTGATTAAAAGGGACGATGAGGATTGAAAATTTGTATGAACTGCTTATTGACAAGGGTTTAGCACTTAACTTTGTTTCAGCTTAAGCATTTATCTCATGACAAGTTCGGTCCTTTTGGGAAATCAGGTTTTGAGGTCTGTCACTCTTAAAAGCTTTGAAGACGCTCACAAGCTATGATGTGATTTTAAATGTTTTTAATGGAAATAAATCCATGCACAACAGTCATGTGTATAATTACTGATCCTTGCAGTCTGATTTTCTTTTTCCCTTTTTTAAATGGTGTCCTGTATAATGCCACTGATTTGTGGCAGAACGATGCAACTTTTGAACAAAATGATTTTGAAGCTACCTTGGATTAAATTTTGCAGGTGCAATATTAGATAATGGGATGTTTACATTATTTTTTTTTCCTAGCAAAGATGAATCGGTCCCTTTTAGTTATTCTGTTCAGTCTTTATTTTAATGGATAATTTTATCTTTAGTCCAATTTTATGCTCTGTATTTTTGTTGTTTTCTTTCTGAAATGGACATGAGGGTGTTTATAGTAAATTCGTTTCTCTCTCCTGCTCTCTCTTGTTGACTATACTAGATGCATCCATATACCTGTGTTCATATTTACGAGAAAGTTGAATTTTGAAAGTTTAACTTCCTTTGACTCCTTCATTAAGTTCCATTTTGTTCGGTTGTTTAATTTCAACAGTTTCTTAAAAAAAAAGAAAGAAAAAAGGAGAAAAAAAATCAAATTTAATCAAAAAAATGTATGATGACACGATATTTGCTAGGTCAGAAGTAATAATGACTTATTGTACATACGCTTTTTTCTCCCTTGAATTAAAAATAATGAAATGAAATTAAAATGGTTGTATATTGTGTAGAAAAGCAAACAAAAAGCCATGAATATTGTGAAGCTTGTCATTTCGTTTTGTGATCATTGTGTATTATTGTGTAACAAATGTGCAAAATGTATGGGATTATACTTCTCTTGTTTTTGAATGAGCTCTTTAGATGCATTTTCTCCCCGGCTGTATGTTTTTGTAGTATGTAGTATTCGCAAAAGAAAAAGTTCATTGTTCTGGTGGAGCATTTGATCCATTCTGTAGTCTTTGGACTGAGACGTGATGGGACAGTCTCATGTTACTTTATTTGGGTTACCTCTTTTCTTTTTATTACAGACATTGAAGTTACGTAGATGTTCAGTGAGCTCCTTTCTCTAAGATGTCCCACACAAAGTGTTGCTCTTGCAGGACACGGGCTGGATGAAACATCTGACAGTATTACCCCTCACTTGACCAAATCCAAAGTGGTTATGTAAAATCAAAGCACTCTAATACTCAATGTTGCATTTAGCTAAATTACTGGGTGCAGTAAAAACAATACAGGGGAGGATCATGTACATTTTGTTTTCTATTGCTTACTGTACAAACTTTCCTCAGTATATCCCTATTTTTCTCGCTCTCTCTGGAAAAAAAATCGCAATGCTCTTATTTTGTTTTTCATGGAAGATTGTATACATTGTATACAATGGAAAAAAAAATGTTTTGACTGTTCCAATGCTTATTGCCTTTAAATCATAAGACAAAAAAGATGGACAATTTGCACACATGCAAGTCTTGATTCTAAGCTTTGTAACAGATAAGCTTTAGGTTTTATGTAATGGATTCACTGTCCATAACTCTATGACTGGACAATCAGCTTTTCTGGAGTTCTAGAGCTGGGGTTTACTTACTGATAATTTTTTTTGCTGTTTTTTCTCTCCATCTTTTTCCTCCTATGTTTTGATATTTGTTGCAAGTACAGGTCATTTTTGTTGAAGTGGGAGAGAGTTTTGGCTCGTTTTTTGTTTCTTCTGAACTTTTCACACGTTTTTAAATAGACTTTAGCTGCAGTTTACCCAGTTTGAATTTTGAAACAAATGGCAATATGTTGAAATTTGTTTGTAAAAGAAGACTATGATTAAATTAACGTGTACAGTTTAAAAAATGAAGTATTGGAGATTGGCTGTAAAACGATTATGGATTTTAGTCAAGGAAAAGAAGTGCTTTTGTCAACTTTTTATTTTCAGTTAGAACATTAATCCAGACCTTTTGCACATCCTTGATATTTAACTGTCTAAAATGGAGATGAAAAAAATGCTGTTTGATTACTGCCGGTTGATTAACAACAATTATGCATTGACTGAAAAAAATAAGCTAATTTTGGAGGAAATAACTTTGTAATATTTATCACTTGCAAGCTATGTTTAATAAAGGATGGAACAGTTTATCTCTGAGTGTGTCGGTATTTGTCCAGATAAGAAATTATGACTGTTTAATTTGTTTGCCATTTTTTTAGTCCATAGCATTTAAGTCTGTAATTACAATTATATTTCCTGCATCCGTTTTTTGGAATCACTGCAGTTCTACAAGTGTACTTTCTTTTCTATCATCATATCATCGTCATATCATATAGTCTTGTTTTCAATGTTTTCCCATCACTCCATATGTAATGCTTTTAAATTTGTGGCCCCACATCCACAGTCATCACACACTTATCCAGCACATGTGTGTCTTTTTCGTAATGCTGGTCCATCATTTACTAATTGGCTTCATCCGGTCATGACAATTATAGTCATTATCCACAGCATCAGTGTCAGCTTGCAAATCAAGGCTGTGCTCTCTTGAGTAATGTGTAATACTCCGGAGCAATTAAACCAGTGTTCGTTAATTCATGTTCATTTGGGATCATCTAAATGCACAAGAGAAGATTATGTAGTGTCTGTGGGAGTTACATTAAATGTCATTTTATATTTTGGCTTTACAGCAATGGGCAAGCATCGACTTGGGCCTGTACAGTCTCTGAAACAGTCTCTTCGAACATAATACATTAAGCATAAAAACGATGCCAAAGATTCTCAGTAATAAGAATTATTAAAAACACATCCATGTTGTTTAAAACGTTGGTTAATATGGAGAGATACCAGCACAGCTTGTGTTTACTGAATATTCTGTAATATTTTCTCAATGAATCCCACCCAGCTAATAAATAATGGCCGGGCTTTCATTCAACATTCCAGCCCTCCCTATTTGTAAGCGCCTCAAATGGTATATGGCAGTCATGTGAGTGTGAATCAGTGAAGTCTGACAGGAAAAACTCATCCCTCACATTTTCTGTTGTGAAACCTTGAGTAAAGTTTGGATGAATTTCAGAGAGATGTTTACACTGTATTAAAAAGAAAAACATTACATTACATAAATTGCTATTGAATTCTTTAATGTTGCAAAAACAGCCATTTTGCATATTTTAAAGATGAGTTTCCTTGTTTTGATCCTACTGACAGCTTTTATTCCATATTACAAAACTGCGACAGCAAGTCCTCCAGGGAATTTTATATTTACAAGCTCAGAGGGCGTATGATGTTCAAATGATTTTGATCAGGAAAAATTGCACTTTTTCATTTATTGACAAATTCAGGAAGATTTTAGGCTCTACTGCGACCAATTAAAATGTCTAGTTTTTTTGCAAGCTTTATTACTATACTTCACTTGCGTACAAACTGTATTGCACTATTAACATTCACAATCTCGATTTGTTATGATGGAAAAGTATTGCTTTTACCGCGATGTTAATTGCTGTGCACTCACCTCGTAAATACAATCATTTGTATGAACATGACTTAAATGCTGCTATCAGGTTGTTCGTTTTTTTGGCAGGCAACTATTGATCATGTTTTGCCTTTGCTTGGAACAACTTTCATTAATAGAAAATCAGCTAGTCACTTTGTGTCAATAATGTAAGTTAATATTAATTAAATAATAATATAATAATATTAATCTTTTAAACTGTTGTATTGAAGCACTATTACACTCACAACTTGTACTGGGTATTATGAGATCATACCGATTAGTCTGCGGCCTGGATAGGAGTCATTTCTGTAATTTAAACACTGTTCTATGTAAAATGTAAACATGCTTTAAAACAATGCCAATGTGAATTAAAATGAAATTGAATTTCTGTTCTTCAGTATAGGATCAAGCATTAGGATGACAGACACTCACTAGAATTGAGCCATTCTTAAAAAATGTTTGCTTAAAATGTTTGCTTAAAAAATGTGAATCTCTCCACAAACGTTTCCTGCATTGCACAGCTTCTCTGGAGAATTGTCTGAGGTGTGTTGAAGAGCTAAACATGTGTCCACCTGCTCTGTTCTCTTGCTCAACCTTGATTTCAGGGCCAGGAGAGAGCAGATACCACTGAAAGGTTGTGCTGGAGTCTGGAGGGTCATCATGAGGAGATCTGATCATTCTGTTCTCTCACCTCAGGCATGTAAACAGGTCAAAACGACAGCAGGGTCGTAATATGCGTTCCCCGCCCCACGACGCTAACATATTGCACTGTTGTTATAATCACAGATTATGTAATCAAAGATTGTGCAAGAGCTGTTTTTGAAAAGATTTAAAATCCACCTGGTGACAAATGTACCAAAAACGTATCCCACTGGAAATTTGTAATGGATCCTAATTGGCTGATTTTCATCTTTCCCAATAACCTTTTCATGAGTCTGCTACGTAAACATTCAGTGACTTCATTCACAGAACTAAAAACCATTAGTCGTTACTATCAGTGTAATTTTCATGTCATTTTTACCTGCGCGCACATTGTTTTGTGACAGCTTTGCCCATTACATCTCATTAGTCATCAGGAAGGGTGTCTGGAGAGACTGCAGGTCAGGGGATGTCACAGATTTGGAATGAAGTTCAATTGGGAAAGATTCCTGTCATGGGACCAGCTGCAGGGCTTGGACAAGGTAAGACCTGTTTCTCTTTCCAGTCACTGTCTGTTCATTTTTTGTTTCTTTAAGATTGACAGCTTATATGTTGGTGAGGTAATTTTACCAGTAATCGGTGACGTTCCTTAAGGTTATTTCCACGTAACCGCCTTGCTGTGGCTTCATTCATTTTAATCTTCCAGCAATAGAGGGCAGTGTTGAGCATAATTAATCATTTTTATGAATGGAGTCCCCCTCTGATTGTTGTATTCACCTGCAAATGATTTGATTCCATTGTTATGATGTGTTTCATTGTGCATTGACCCCCCCCAACAAATGAATTTGTGAGAGCCAACTGAAAAAATGTGTACAACAATCTATTTTGAATGTTAATACTACTTTTTGATGTCAGAAATGTTTAGTTACATTTTCGCCATCATCAGACACAACCTGAGGACATTAGTGCACTCTTGGGGGCTGAAGTGCAGGTGCAACCTCCTACTTTGACAGGCAGTGTCAACACAGGTAAGATAACTACTTGTCAGGTGAGTCTTTACAATGGCAACCGAAAGTTAAAGAACAACGTTATTCAAAAACGTTTTTAAACATTTTTGGCATATATGAAGTTCTCCAAAAAAATTTTTTTATATTATATTTTTGAGAACGTTTAGGGAATGTTAGCCAACATTCTGAGAATTTTCCCTGTTAGCTGGATTACAGCCTTAAGGCAACTTGCTGTGTCTGTCAAGGGAACTGAATAAAGGTTTTCCCATCGCAAAAGTAAAATCCAAGGTGAATTATCACATGCTTTTGTCATTAGGTCAGAATTACAGCAGATACACAGATGACTGGTACAGATACAATATTCAGTCTCTGTGCATTCCTGTAGCGCTACTGGTAGAGCATGACACTGGCAACACCAAGGTCATGGGTTCCATTCCCAGTGAACACACATACTGTATAAGTAACCCACTATAAGTCACCTTGGATAAAAGCCTCTGCCATATGCATGAATAAAAATCACAACTGTGTGTAGTGAGCTCAGCTCAAAAGAATACTCAAAGGATATGTGTTGGTTTATTACATGTTGCATAATCTGTCCTGATAATAAATAAACTCTGCTGAATAAAATCACAGAAGGATCACATTTAACACTGGGTATTTGTATTTGTGGGGTTCAGGTGGAGCTTAGTGTGTAATGGCAGTTTTGATTGTTGTTTGGGGGTTTGGGGCCCGAGCATCTGCTCAAGAGACTTTAAGAGGCTTGTTATTGATTTCCTTTCATTCCAATTAACAGCACGTTTTGTATTGTGCAACAGAGCTTGTTAACAATGTCCCTGTACTGCCCCAAGATCTATGAGTGGTACATTTGTGCTTCCCAAGTCAGGTCCTCAAAATCTCCATTCATCAAACTATTTGGGCATTATCTTTGAATAACTCACCCAGCTTATTAAATCAGCGAGGTTGTTAAAAGCTTTTGTTGATGGTGTGCGTTTCCCTTGTATAGTTATATGAAATGTAGTTCTTTGTTTAGTATCTGCTGCTGTTTAAATCAAATTATTCACCAAAGGTTTAAATTTCAGAGTTAAAAAAAACACAGCTACTGTAATATACCTTAATAACTGTTTCCTCTAGGATCAGTCAGTTGCTTTAAAACGGGACCAAATGTTCTAACGGAGTCATTTAATAAAGAAAACACTGTTATGCCTTGTAACCTACAAAAACAAAAATGCAACAAAAATGTAAAACTTGCACACATTGCAATATCACCTGTAGGGTATGTCCTGTTAGGTCAAGCCCTCTCAAGTCTGGTTATGCTGTGATAGTATCTCACAGAATGACCTCGGGCCCCTGTTATGGTATGTGCCTAAATGTGCCCTTTTCTGGTCCCTATGCTTGCACAGCTTAAGTGATTTATTTGTAATATGATATATGTAATATATAGCAGTAGCTATTCTTATATTTTGTTTTCTGTTTGCTATGTCATGTAGCTACTGGAGTCTTGATTAGGGTTGACTTGATTATTCAAAGGCTCTTTTGCTTGGTTTAAGAGGACTTCATTGCCCATTGGTTTAATAGAGGACAAATCATTGCCTCCCACCACGGAACTAAGCAACTTGGGACTGTTGTGTCTTTGTCTCGACTCTCTCTTCTCCATTGTCTTCCCTTATTGCTTTATTTTTCATTGAGCACTGTGATAACACACCTGAGGAATTCAGGACATTTGAGCTGTGAAGGTCATGTGGAAACTTGTGCTGGAGGGTCTGTTGCTGTGGAAGGTGAGAGATTGTGATGGTCATGGTTGTTCGTAGCGACCTAGAATTTCAGTGCATTTGCCACGTTTCAGTGCTAATGCAAAATATTTGGAAATTATACCTCCCAGTGTATACAGTATATATACAGTGCAATATATAACAGTATACAATATGTGCGCAGCATATGTAGGACTGTAACACAGTGTTTAATTATAAAATGCAGTTGATACTATAAAAATGACAGTAAGTGCAGAAACCGGTAACAAACTGCAGATAATTGGGTGGGGGCTCACTGAAACTGTAGAACAGGAGTTTAGTATGTTTTCTTGTAACTGGTGCTAGAACGTGTCCATATCCTCTTCCAGAGAAGACAGACAACAGAAATGGTTGTTGAGGTCTATCACCGAACTGCAGTGATGTGTTAGACAGTCTGGGTTTCCTCCTGGAGAGCACAGAAGATGCCCAGCTGTCGTGAAGTAGGTCAAGATTAGGTTAATCAGGAC
>JAZGTI010005826.1:0-24584 GCA_036877585.1 Botia kubotai | reverse complement strand
GATCTGACACCATTAGTAGCATGTAAAAGAGCAGACTTTACCGTCATCCTCTTAATTAGAGCCACAACCTCTATGACACAGAGCAGAGCGTTTATTAAGGAACGTTCCATATAATACAAATTGGCATCACTCTGTTGGGGAACATCGTTTGAAAGCATCTGTACGATCTAGTTAACCTTTGTGTGGCAGCCATCAGTCCTCGGAACGCAAGTGTCATGCTCAAACATCAACAAGCAGAGATTGATTATTTTGTAACTCGTGCACACGCACGAAACTCTGAGGTTTGGAAAACGAGTTGCTGTGGAGAAACGGTGAGCATTTCTAACCTTTAGTCACGGACATCCGAGCCTGTTCGATTTGTTACCGAAGCTCTTGTGTGTCAGATGGTGAAGCGCACAGGGAATGAATCATTGTCATTACCGCCGCGTGTAGATGATGATTCAGAGTATGGTTAAAAGCTCGTAACAGGTAATAGTTCTCCTGAGATGCAGCTAAATATTGTCTGCAGAAGTATTCCTTTACGCCGGAATGATTAATGATTCCTGTCAAGGGTTTAAAACTGCAATCCGTAACTTTTACCTCTCTATCGCCATCTCTGTTTGAAACATCAAACTGCAGGTTACAGTATGTACATTTCCCAGAAATCAGACAGACAGCTCAAAATTATATATCATTGTTATAAATTTATTGACCTACAGAGTAAGGCTGGGTATAAAATATTTATTCTTTGAATTTAATTGATCGATTGATTCGATCGAATTTAATCAGTCTTTAATTTCGATCTTTAATTCCTTCAAATTGAAAATCGATTAAAATTGAAGAATCTATATTTTTTAATCATTCCACTTAGTCCCTCAGCTTACGCTTACAGAGATGTCAGTTTACTCAGTGCTGATTATTAATTTATTCAAACACGATTATATGAAAATTAGAAAACAAATTGTTGTGACTCTGGTAAGTGGTGCTTGGATTAAAAAGTTTGAAAGCTGCTGGTTTAGACTGAATCTAGCGGTAAAGCATTAAAGTGACAGGCCTTGTTAGTCAACATCAGAATGGAATAAAATCTTTGTCTGTCAGCCTTAAGGGATGTGTGTGTGTGTGAGAGAAAGACAGCAGAAAGCGATTGCTTTATGAAATGAAAAATGGTGCTGTGATTCAGTCAGGATAGCTTTGCATCTACTTACCTTTTTATTGCAAATCTGACCTGCTTAAGGGAGCAATGATATCCTGTTAGCACTGGTCTGGGATCAGTGTAGTCATCAGCCTTACAGAGGCATTAAATTGGATTTGGGGAGTAAAACCTGCATCTAGATCAGTATAAAAAATGAGATAAACAGGAGATGGCAGAAGATGGCAGATTCCACCACAGATCAGATTAGATTAGATTATGAGAATAGATAAGAATAGATAAGATTATGTTGGTAAATTAATTGTTATTGGAATAATGAGACATATTTTACTGAGGTTTATCAATACATAAGTACTTCTCAATTGAGATATTACCCATTAAATTAGGTAGAGAAGTTTCAGCAGTTTCAAAAAAGGCTGAACTTGTAAAAACATGGTGAATGTTTAGGTCACGATGTGGTTGCGTGCAAAATGGCTCAAGGGTGCATGTGACCGCAAAGACGGAGCTTTTTGAGTACCTCTCTGAATGAAAGACAATGAGGTCTGGGGACTTAATGGACATGTGCGAATGAAGGCCATGATACTCCCCATCAAGTGCACCATTTGAGACGAGGCCAATGTGCATAAATGTACGCACGAGGGGTATTAGGACCCTATTTATTGAATTGTCCTTCAGCTGGATCTTTTATATGATCAGAACAGAACCTGTTGATGAACACTGAAAGGCTGATGAAGGTCTATTTGGAGTGACGCAACTACGCGATCCTCCTTTCATGTGGAATCCCTAATGGTGGACCGCTTGATATAATGACATGTTTTACCAGATTAGTTCAGTCACCCCTTTCAGCAGGGGTGCAGAAGACAGTGAAGACCTCACTGTTCCACCGATCCTTTCAATGAATCAAAAGCAGATTTTAATGACAGTAATAACGACCTCTAATGAATAATACATTGAGAGATTAGCACGTGTGTGTGTGTGTGTGTTTGTGCGCATCCGAAACTCCCTCACAGCCGAGTGACACCGAGCAGTGCTAATTATCGCTGCTTTGGTGCGTGTGCGTGTGCGCTGGCGTTTGCGTGCATGTGTGTGTGTGTGTGTTTCGAACTTTGAATCTTTCTCCATGTCATTAGTTCTTTCTCCGTTTCCCAGGTAATGACCCTTTCCCCTCGGCAACGGTCTGACTCTGTGAATGTATGTTATCTGTCCTCTCATTCTCTCTCTCACTCTGTCTCTGGTTTTGGCACCAAAAAGTCATTTCCCTTATGATTGTGAGGTGTCGCCCATGACCTTGGATGGTCTTGTTGCCCTTGAGTTGGAAGAATTGTTTTGGAGAATCATTCAGCTAGATTCAATTTGTTGCTAGCTGAAAAATCGAAATGCTGTTTGATTTATGTTGTCTTTGTTACATAATGTCAGCTATAGGGCTGTCACAATACAAACATACCAGTATGTGATGCCAGAAGCGCTTGAGTTTCTCAATGGCATTATAATGCATTAACACTGATTCAATGCTGTCTGAGTTTGATTGAAAGGCAGGCCTGTGATTGAAATTAATGGCTGGCAATCATGCAGATTAATCTCTTATCTTTAAGCACTTAAGATATCTTTTTCTTTTGATATAACTCGTGTTCATGTTTGATTGTAGATGCCACTGAAGTAATCAAGCTAAAAGCAGGAAGTGTTTTTGTTGTGCTGCATTTACACTGTAATGATCTGATACTTTGACCCATATACATTTTTTGGCCAACATTACTGTTTCCATTAATACCTCATCAACCAGTGCCGGTTATGTGTGCAGTCGCATCACCATGAGTGTTTAAAGTGCATGTGTAAGGATATGCATGTGACCCGGTTTCCAAACCAAGTCATTAAAAAACTGAAATCGTTAAATATTTTTGTAATATAACTTTAGTATCAACTTGGTACAAAAGTACCAGTACTTTCAACATCCCTGGTTGTCTCTTAAAGCAGTAAATTTTTATTTCTTTTTCGGTCTGAATAATTTTCCGTTTCCTTTTCAAAGCACATTTTCACCACCGTAAATTAACTCGCTCTCGACAAAGCTCTCCATCTTGAATTCTCAACGGTGACTGATTTGCATCGAGACAGTCTCTCCAATTTCAGCCCAGACAAAATTTCTGTCCATTTAGTCACAAACGTTAAAGTCGCGTCAGAGCGCGCGGCGACATTGAGGATCTGGGGTCACTGTTATGGATAACCAATCAAGCCTACCCGATGAACTGATTGCGTAAAATGACACTGATAATTAGGTGAAATGAAAATGAGTCTTGATGGCGATCACCACCTCCAATCATCCGATCCGGGGGCGGGTGGGGGTAAAAGCGACCATGATGTTTTACGATGGCCTCAATTTTTTGGGCTCCCAGAAAACTCATTATCAAACGAGAGTTTTGCTGTAGTGACACGGCATGCCTGTCGATTTGATTTCTTCACACAGAGACAAGGGAGATTTGGGGATGGAAGGAGAGGGAGAGAAGGAACAGAAGAAAATAGAGTGGCAGAGAGATGAGGAAGCGTGCGCAACATGCGTGTTGACTCACAGTCTGTGGGGATATAGATCGGAGTGAGTGTGTGAATGCGCGCGAGTATGAAAACAGAAGAGGAACATGATTGGAGGAGCAGAAAAAAGGATATGGACTGTATAAAAGAAAAGTAGAGGTTAGATTGTGTTTGTGTAAAAGTGAGAGAAACAGAAGAGCTATCACTGGGTAAAAGCTTTTGGTATTGCGAGGTGTATGAGCCAACAAGAAAGGCTTCTGTTGAGATGTACTGATGTTTTGTAGCGGAACAGAGACAAAGGGAAGGAGAGAGTGGAGCTGTATGTAAGAGTGGGCGAAATAAGCAAAAACTGATAGCAGTTGTTCCTCTAGCAGAGTTGTTAAAACATAGCAGTAGCAATGTCAAGGTCATGGGTCTGATTTTCAGGGAAGTTATGGACTGATAAAAATGTATAGCCTAAATGCACTGTAGGAATAAAAGCTTTGAATAACAGCGGCTAACAAATGCATAACAGTAAATGTTATGTCTGGGATTTTTGGTCGATAACAATAGGTCTGTCATATATTTGAAACTTTTAATTGACACAATGTACTTTATCAAACATAACTAATATTTTAAAAAATTCAGTTTTATTTGCTCAGTATTTTTTTAATCCAAACTAAAAATGTGGCTACTCTTTTTATTTAAATAAGCATTTGAATAAAATGAATAATTTTTCGATCACAGCTTTCCAGATAGAAAAGATAATTGGCTGGATTTGATTCTGAACAAGCAACAGTAGAAACGCTTATAAGTGTGGTTTAGCGTGGGTCAGTTCCACACCACGCAGAATGCACATACAATTTTTCTCTCCCAACACAAATTAATTGGAGTTTTGTCCTAACCAGCTGCGACAAAACAGTGCACCAGCACACATTCTTTCGATTGCTTGCTTTCCAGTTCTGCAGTGTTGCACATGTTAACACTGCCCACACTTTAAACATCTATTTCAGGTTTACATTTACTAAATCTTTGACAGAAAATTCAAAATGCTGTACATCTTTAACCAAATAAAAAACAAGAAGGTAATTCTTATTTCATTTTTACACTGTATGTATACCTCAGCCGCACAACTGTGTTAGAAACAGTGTTCAGAAACGTATGGCTTATCATTGTAAATATAAACAGGTATACAGCTCATCCCTACGTGTAAAAAAGAAGAAATAATATAAGTGAAAAAGCAAATAACTGAAAAAAACCATCTGTGCGTGCGCGTACAGTCACATCAGATGACCTCAAATTCTTCTGTTATGACTGGGGAATGTAAAGATAAGTGAATATTTAAATCCTCGCTGTCATTGACATTCAGGTGGGAGCGATGACAACTTTGTTAGCAGAATGTTAGTACATGCCCCGGCTGATACACACCGCCACCCGCTATCTCTCCCCATCCTTCGCTGTTTTGTTCATTCTATATGAAAAATGAAATATTATCAAAGAGAAGCTTCATGGTTGAATAAGGTCGAATAAAATTCTCTTTTATCCCAGTTAGACTAATGCTTTCCCCCATGACTGCAGAGTTAGGACAGAAATACTGCTCTGTCAACTCTGTCAGGGACTATAGAACTGCTCTCAGATCTGTGTGTATGTGCGCGCAACACAGTGTTTCATATTTTAAGGGAAAAACGTAAGAAATGCTGCCGGCAGATTCATATTCTATGCATTGTCGGACCGGAGTAAATATGCAGTGTATACTAATTTAGTGAACACCCGCTGGGAGATTTCAAAGTTAAGATTCAGCCAGATGAATCTTCTTGAAGTTAGCTACCACGTGTTATACACCTGTGTGCTCTCTGGTTTTCCCATACATCTACAAATACTGTACATACTGTACACAGTATTCTGGCTATCGTTACTTTAGAACATTGTGAAAGCAAATACAAAATACACAGACACTCACACACAAATGCTTCCATAGTCAGTGTATTAAAACTTATTTTAATGTGATGAAATTTTAAATAACACACTTTTTTGTACTCTTTTATTTTTATGTTATTTTAACTGATTTAAATAGCATTTTTTATTTAAACCTCAGCAGCAAAATGATGGTAGACTAGGAAGGTCAAAAGAGTTGGCTTGAAGGATTGATTCCACAAGAACTGTAAAAAAAATAGCTGATAGCTGAAAAACTCGTTATTTCGTAAATTGTCATTGTTAGGATTTTATGCATACGCGCTTCTCAAACATTTGGTAGTAATGCAATTTTGTGTGGAAAGAATAAAAACCACAGGTACACTGCCAACGTCCATCTCCATCTCTCGCCCAGGCTTTGACTCTCTTCATTCATCGAATGCAGGGTTTTGAGAAGGATGTTTGATAAGATTCCTATTGATTGAAGGTCATTTGTGGAACATTTTTGTATTCCTAAGGTGTGCCACCTTCTGTGAATTTAATTTAGCTGTACAACATCAATAGCTCAACGTCAATGGCTCCATCGCTTCCTTGAAGCCCAGTGGGGCATCAAAGGCTGTTTTGATCATTTCCCAGAATTCTTTTGCCGCATGTTTCCGCATCGAACATCTATTCATTACCACTCTCTGCTTCTGCAATTATGAAAAATTGATTCGTATTGACTTGTGGTATTATGCAATCCAATTATGTAACTGTACTGGTGAGTCACATGATCAATAGCTGTCTCATGTTTTATAATGCAATGTGGCATTCAGTTTGGGAGTAACCTGCAGCCAGTTATATAAATTAAATCAGTGGTCAAATGCAATGCAAACATTGAAACTTCAACTTGCTAAACATGAAGCTGAAAATGAGGACTGCTCATTCGAAAATCGATTTTAAATGGTTTAGCAAAAAATACTTTAGATAAAAGAAAATTTTAATTTAATTTCAAGAAATGTTGCGAGTGTAATAATGCAAAAGCAAAACTAATTCAAATGTTTTTGCAATTCTAACTTTATCGCTCTCTCTCTCTCTCTCATTTCTCATTTCTCAGTTCCTTGCTGTGTTTTTAATGGGTTTTTCTGCGCCTTCAATTGTAGATGGGCTGACAGTAGTCTTAGCTTCAGATGGCACACCCACAAACCGCCCACAGTTTATTCATTGTTACCACTTTGCCACCAGGGCCTAATCTGGAACTGGGCTGCACATATTCACACAAAAAAAACCTGGCCTGGTGTCTAAATCCTGGTTCCAGTCCGACTCCAGAATCAGAGTCTCGAATTAAGAAACCTGTGACGTCAGTAGGTGGAGCTTAAACTACAAATCACTGTTTGAAAGGCACCATAAACTGATTGTTTGTTAATGTGTTTTTATACTGTTTTGAATGAAAAAAGCAAAAAATACCCGTTCGTGTCTTAAAAAGTATATAGTACATGTTTAATACTTTGCACAAAAATAAAACCGAATGAAATAAATGTAATTGGTTAATATGCTGCTTATGCTTTGAACATGTCTGCAAAATGGAACAGCGTTGTGGGATGTGAATGTTAAATATTGAAATATTAATTAATATTAATTAAAAACAGAGATTGGACCTTTGCTGCTTACTCCATGTTTGTCAACGAATGGTCCCAGTCACATTGTTGGTGACTTCCACTCCCTTTTCAGTGGAAACTCAAGCTGGTTCTGAGTGAGTGCCACTTCTGGCTAAGCACTGGCTCCAGTTCTGGCACCAGCACCAGTCCCGCTGGAAAAGAGGTATGAATGTTTGATGCACATTGCCAAATGTCTCTTTAAGGTTAGTTAGGTCATTCAGTGGCCATATTTGTAGCTCCCCTGAGCTTCTGTTTCTAGCTATAAAAGAACAGCTTCTATCCAATTGAACGGGGAAAGCCCAAAATCTCCAAAACAGCTCTGTCAAGATTATATTTCAATAGCTGTGTTTCAAAAGCTGACAACAATGGTTTCATGAATTGCAACTGTGTGTTTCAGTCTAATAACTGGATTTGTCAACATTTGTCAGGTTAAAGGCCTCAAATCTTTGAAAGAAACTCAGTGTTTTGTTTGAGGCACTTATTAAAAAGCAGAATTGTATATTTGGTTTTTCTGAGATTTGTCTCTGAAATAATTATTAGGTTGGACAGACAAACGTTTCACACACATTTTTTTCCCCAAAATTCAGAAGTCAAAATTCTTGTGAGACTGGTGATAGAGTCCTACCATGAAAGGAGGATTTTTGTTCTTTGAAATAAAACAGATTGATGAAGATGTACTCCAGCATTCACTATGCAAAGCTTCCTCCCAAGTCTGACAGTATCTGAATACTACACCAGTATTCAGATACTAGGCAATGATTACAGAGGTTGTTTACAATAGAAAAACAGCCTGTTTAATTCTACAGGTTGAAGTGAAGGTGAAAAATGATCATGTTATTCTAAATTACAGCTGTTGTTGGGGCAGGAAATCTTTATTGGCACTGTAAGTGTACTTAAAAGGAAATAAAATGTACAAAAGTGTAGAATATGGCCCTTTTTAAATGTGTGCTCTTTTTAAAGCAGGTCATAATTACATCAGCACAGCACTCTGCTAACAGATATCCCTCACCTCCCAGAGGAGAGAGTGTGTGTGTGTGTGTGTGTGTGTGTTGCACGTGTTTACAAACTACACATTGAATATCAAATAAACATTTTGGTCATGTCGTTCTCAACTAATCAGCTGATAAATCAATTAAGATGTTTTAAATAAAAGAGACATGTAAATATGCAGGACCAGAAAACTCCAGGAGCTAGAGGGACGGTTTACACACACAAAAACTAACAAGACTGTGAGTCGAAAGAGTCCTCACCATCACAAACCCTTCTAAGAAAAGAAAAGGCTCTCAGTATGTGTCATGTCCAGTCGAACAGAGAGCAGTAAATGAGTTCTTGCAGCTCTCTGGCCCGTGAGTTTATGAATTATACAATCAGGCCAAAGAGAGTAATGATGTTCACTTTCCCTTCTTCTGTAGATCAAAGTTAAGTTTTAGCCTTCTCTCTCTCTCTCTCTCTCTCTCTCTCTCTCTCTCTTTTTAACCTTGTCTCTCCTTCTTTTTTTCTCACATGCAGGTTTACACTGGTAAACACACTTACACACAGTACTTGTATTCAGATTCGGAGTGTAAGTGAAAGAGACAGAATCTAGGGATTCAAAGAGCATAATGAGAGTGAAGGGAGAGAGAGTGTGACTCATCTGAAGGCACATACGGTGTGATGTGATTTAAACAGTATGATCTACAGTAGCAGCTGATCTCTGAGGAACATGCTGCTGATCTCTGAGGAACATGCTGCAGACCCTGTCCACATTCAGTTACGTACCGTGCAAATGTTACTTTTGAAGTTACGCATCTTTTTCACAATTCTAAATATACAATATATCATTTTAATTATAAGTCTGTTTACTACATCAGAACTTTATTTGACCTTTTTGTGAATGTGTGTCTTTCACTACAATGTTTATCCAGTCAGTGAGTCAGCTGTTAATTCAGAAGTCTTTCTTAAGACAATTAGTGAGTCATGCTTTGACTGATTCAGACAGTCTTTTTGACAGATTAAAAAAAAAACATAATGGTTATTTGTTTGTGACTTGAACAGGTCAAGCTGCCTGTTTGTTTTAGGATACCGCGATTAAACACATCACAATAGAAATACATGTTGATTTATTGTCTTGGTATTGTTTTGTGGTACTCAGTCTTTTTATCTCTTGGTGCTCAATTCAGACTGCCAACTCACAATTTAGATAAAATGTAATTTCTTTTGTTGTTCGTTGTTGATTCAGTTGTGGCACAGCAAACACTGTTTGACATACAAATAAGAGTATTGAGCTATTAAAATGAATGTGCTAGCATCGCTCGTATAATTTGTTCTCCTAAGAATTTGATGACAAATGTGTTCATATAGCTCTGACTTCTGATTGCAAATTTTAATATCTCGGAAAACGTAAACAGAGCAGTTTGTGACATATTTTCTGTTATAAAACTTGCTTCTGGGGCAACATAGTCATGCTGTAAACTCAAAAGCTGTTCCACTAGGTAGGTAAGCAACTTAATTACGCTGCTTCCTGAGATGCCTAGTTTTGCCAAATTCTAAGGCACCATTGCATCCTTAAAGTAAGCAATCCCACAATGCATTGAGCTGAGCTTGGTGAAAAAGCACGGAAAGTCGATAAACTTATAAATTTCATTCAATACTGAAAAGTGTCAATCAAAACTTCTTCGGCGTAACTAAATCTGGATTATTTTACCCAACATTTGTGTGCGCTGTATATTTTTATGCTTATTAGGGTACTGCAAGATTGGCTTAGCATGTTAGCGTCAAACTCTATTGGAATAACAGTGAGTCAGTTCTTGGCTACTCAGATCTCAAGCAATTTTGATCTTGTTCTGAGATAGACACCTTTCTACAGAGTGTAGAATTGAGCCTTATAAAAACACATCTGAACCAGCTTATCACAGAGTTCACTTGGTTCACTTGAAAATTACAGGCAGGTGTGATAGTGTCATTAAAACCAAACTCCCCTGGAGGGGAGGAGAAGTAGATGATGGCAGCAGAGGTCATGTTATTGATCACGAGAAGACAGTCAAAGCATATTGAGTAAGAGGGAGACAGAAACGGCATAGGAAATGGAAAGACTGTCTGCAGCGAAGTGTCAGGGGAAAGGAAGCCCAACAGGGGAGCTTTTTGATAAATGAATGTCGTTTTAGTGGAAGAGGACACTTTACTGTGTAGCGCAGAATGCATTCGGCAAAGCACTTACCTATTGACGTCACCTGCGTGAGACACCAAGCGTTTCGGTAAGTTTGTGTGTGTGTGTGTGTGTGTGCTTGTGTGTGTAGAGTTTGAGGTGTGCAGAAGTTTCTTTCTGCGTTCTGCTGGAAAAAAGACAAGATGAGTAATGATAGAGGCATGATTCTGTCCAAGTGCTCCCTCTTTCTCTCTCTCACACACACACACACACACACACATAAACACAAGCTCAAAGAACACAGGGCTTTGAGCTGCCCAGCAGAGTGCCGTGACTACCCACACATTAGTGTGTGGCATGTGGCAGTCCAGAATAGTGAAATTTCTGCTTTTTATGTGTCGGTTTACAGAGCTGAAACTCATGACAACAAAATCACAGCTTCCCTGGATCAAAATTAATGGAAACGGGAGTCAGATCTTTCTCACACTCCCTTTTAATCTCCATCCCCTTCTGCTCTCCACCAGACATTTTGTACTTAACCCTTTTGATGTGCGTCTTCGCCGAACCGCAAGTCTTCTACAAACAAGGCGTGTAATTCCAGTGAAATACCTCATTTGTGTCTGCCTGCATGTGTGTGTCACAAAAGACAGCCCTCTTTTATCCTTTTCATAGGATGTGTTGCAATATCTTTTAGAAAGGTGTATGTTTTTTTGATCTGATGCAGGCATTGTGTTAGGAGTGCAAGAAATAAATCCATGCGTCTGTATTTTTACAATGCCAGTTGTGTGTGTGTGTGTGTGTGTGTGTGTGTGTATATGTGCGTTTTTGTAAAGTGTGTGTTAGAAAGAGAGATGGCCAGGTCTGTGTGCAGGTGCTGGAGTTAATGAGTGTGTTTCCCTCTTGAGTGTGAGACCATATGACCTTGTGCCGCGGGTAGGACAGGGCTCTTTTGGAACAGCATTGTAATATATCACCTCTCATTGTGTGTGTGTGTGTGTCTCCACAGGTGTTCAGAGACTATTACCATTTCCAACATAGAGGTGTGGTGAAGAGATCTTTGTCTGGCCATCGAGGAGTTCATGTCCGACTACACGGCGAGCCACAGGTAAAAACCAGCCACACACAATCACAGATACAAAAACAGCACTTTAATGAGAGGAGAAGAGATGAGATGGGAGGGGAGGAGAGCAGAGGAGATGAAATTGGAAGGGGGGATAGAGGAGCAGACAAAACAGGTGTAGATAAACAAGAGGAGAAAATGAGCAAGGGAGAGAAAAAGAGATCAGGGGGAGGAGAGCAGAGGAAATGGAAATGGTGGGTGAGAGGAGAGGAAGAGACCAAAGGGGTGTAGATAAACAAGAGGAGAAGATGAGAAAAGGAGAGAAAAGGAGATGGGAGGGGAGCAAACGAGATGAAACTGACTGAAGATTAGAAGAAACGGGGAGGAGATGAAATGTGAAGGGCGAGGTCATTAGCATACCAGGACATGGTATTTGGACCTAAGCTTCAAATGGTTGACTGGCTGTGTTAGTGGTGTGTGTGGGGTGCTGAGGTCTTTTTGATGTGTGTGTGTGTGTCTGTGTGTGGTACTAAAGTGTAGGACCCTGGCTTTGCCGATAAGTTATCTGAGAGCAGCAGAGGCGTCCCGAGCGACTGCATATTTGGGCCGCTGGCTGCAGGCTTCCATAGATCTCCCACTGACAAGCCTCTTATCTTCACTCTCTGAAGCTTCAGCCGCTAGTTAAAACCCACTGCACTCTCCAGACATCCAACTACACGCCTATACTGATGCCCTCTCAGACCCCACCTGCCCACCAGACACCAACAGAAGACACCAGATGACTCCAAACACAGATCTGTGACAGCAGGGAACGAGAGCGAGAGGAAGAGAGGAGATAGGGGAAGAAGGATACAAGCTGGATTATTCCCTAGCGTGCTGGCCTCTATTTATGCAAGGCTAACAGCATCAGGGTTCTGCTCAGGGCCCAATTCTGTTGCACAGGGTCAGGCATTCATGTATCCTTAGTACAAGCCCCACACATACAACATACACACACAGACCCATGCACACAACACACAGCCTGCTCTGCATGTCGAAGAAGCAGATTTCTAAAGGCAGCTGCTTGTAAGCACATTCCCTCCAGCGAAGGTTCCTAACAGAATACGAGAAATTTAATGCAGGTCGCCTCCCTCACTCACCAGCCGCAATTTAATTCGCCCGGAAAGTCAAAGTAGACTTTTCAGAAGTTTTCTGTTGAACGAAGGGCAGCAAGATTTGACAGAAACGGGAAAATGTATTCTTCAAAATCTGACCCGGCCTTGCTTCACATATGCTGTGTTCAGGATAAATTTAGCCCAGTGCCGGCATTACTGAAAAACAAGGGCATAAAGGACGATTTTCTCAAAGGATTTTGAGCATGTGTGGGTGTGTGGTGTTCGTGTGAATCACCGTCGTCTTTCAGCAGAACATGAGTTACTCAAAAGAGCATTGTAATAAAATGATCTGCATTTCTAGACTGTGCAAGAAGTAGAAAATCTAACAGCTTAGATTGAAATAAATTGTATTGTGATAAAAAAAAAACAAGTGTAAAATAATGGTTCTTCTGATTCATTTAAAAGATCCAGCCATATTGTACAATTGTTTTATAAATTGAACAGTATGTTGTGCTTTATATGTGTTTCTGCAAGCATTCTGTAAAGATAACATTATAAGTCTTGACTGTATTGTAGAGCTGTGGAATATGATCATTTTTACGATGCATCGTGATGCTGATGTGAAAGATTCAAGCATCGACACAAAAGCAAAGAATTGATTTTTTAGAAAATGCCATTAAAAATGCACTACATTTTTTTATTGTTGATCTTTGAAAACGCCACTTTCAGCATAAATCATATGAATAGATTTGTCTTTCAGTGCTGTGCTTCTCTCTCTCCCGATGTTCAGTAGGCATGCAAAAAAAGCGTGTAAATAAAGCACAGTCTCATATTTTTGAACGTAGATGGCTGTTTAAAGCTGTCAAAAGTTGTTAAAGCCGTAAAGCGCGGATTTGACACGCAAATGACGACACACCACGTCTGCATTGTAAGCAGTGTACTCGCATTTAAATTAATGAAGCATGAGCCGCCGGAGCGCTGTGGTTTTGACACGCCACTCACTCATAATACAAACAACTTTGACAAGATAACAAAGAGTCATAACAATAAAATTGTAAAAATAAAAAATAAAAAGATGAAAAATAAAGAGTTTAATAATAATACATTGAAATTGGAGGACACAACGCATAGAATCAGGACCTTCTGAATCAAATCAATTTGCGAGCAAGTGAAGATTCACAGCTCTTGTCTGTTATAATATATTGTGACACTGTGGAAACAACCTTAAAAACACAGACGCAGCATTTTACTCCTCGTATCACCACCAACCCACACATTCATTAACCAAAAGATGGTTCGCTTTCTTCCTGCAGACACCAAAATGGATAAGAGAGTAAATTACAACCTCCAAGCTTGTGTAATTATGTAAACATGGCTTTACACTGAGGCACCTGATGTTCAGGTGCTTCCAAATAATCAGCAATAAGCTTCCAGTAAGCAAGATCTGAGAGCTGCTTTTTGAGAACTTTAAAACGCTGGTAGACTCGTTTGTTTGAAGAAAAAAAATGTGAGTTTAAAGGAAGAAAACAGGAATGTGAAGAAGGGGAGAGGTAAATAAATGAGAACAAGATAATCGTGGGCTCCCAGATGTTCCCTGTACAGGGAAAAATAAATGATGTCTATGAAACGGAGGCCCTGTGGACCTTTCAGTTCATTTAAAACATTTTTTTCCAAAGAAATACAGATGCCCATAAGTCTCTGAGTGCTGATTAGATTTTATCCTCTGCTCTCTAATACCCTCAGGTTAGTACAAATGCTAATGTTTGTGCAGCTTTTTGTTTGTTTTTGTGTGTTGAGATTGCAGATATTGATATCTTGGTACGTGTGAGCAAAGTGTGAGTCATCGTTGAGACTTGTTCTGAAAATAAAGGAGTCATAACGTTACTAAGAGGAAAATGAGAACTATGAGACAAGCAAGTCTCCATTTGCGCTCAGTTTAATATCATTGCAGACATCCGGGAGAGAGACCTCATTAGTGATTTTATATGGGTTTTGACAGTCAACACAAAAATGCACGCACAGAAATGTGCACACAGTCAAACATGAAAACACACACACACACAGCTAAGTGAAGTGCAATGAAAGAGCTGATTGAATTAAACAGAGCAGATGAGTGTGAATGTGGATATTTTTAGAGTGAGAAGCCATGCAGAAAGAACATACATCCTGACTTAAAAGTAGATGTGTCGTAATGTGTTTGTGTGTGTGCGTGTGTGACCTGGTATTCAGTACATAATGGGGACCAATTGTCCCCACTAGTATAGTACTACCAGTAAAATTTGGACCGTGTGGGGCCATTTTAGGTCCCTTTGAGCAAACAAGCTTATAAGCCACTGAAAGATCTTTTCTAAAATTTACAATACCAGAAAGTTTTCTGTGATGTTGCAATTAAACATGAAAAAACGGCGTGTCTGTGCTTGTGTGTTTTGCAGGTGATTTGGGCTGAGCAGCAGATTGCCAAACGAAGACACAAGAGAGATATTCATTTTGAACCCACAGATCCCAAATTCCCTCAACAGTGGTACCTGGTACGTGAACAGCATTTGTGTTTGTGTTTGTGTTTATTTTTCTGCTTGTTTTGAATATAAAATGTATGAAGTGATTTTACAGTGGAAGTCATCTGCCGTTGATCCGTGAGCTTTAACAGTCTCTCTGATTTTTTTCTACCGTAAATCCCATGTCCCATACAGATGTGTGTTTAGAAAAATATAAACAGCATTTTGAGTGCACACAGGCCTCAAAACAACATGAAATATAAACCCTGTTTTCTTCATTAATAAATATTCCTGGTCTTATTGTGCACAGCGCATTACTGTTTAAAAATTGCTTTGGGATTTTTTATCACAATGTGAAAATGTTCTCACAATGTTCTCTGCACCAGTGTAACCAAGGTAGCAATGTTAATATTCAATTAAAACTGGCAGTAAATGAAAGAGTTTTCAGTTTAGATAATTCCATTGTTCTTCTACTGTCCAGAAAAACACCAGTAGCTACACAAGAATGGACAGCCTATATCGTACATTATACATACATGTATAAATACACATGTATATCTACATACATGTATGCATAGAGTATACACAAATATACATACACACAATATATGTGTACATACATACATACAGTATGTACATGCATTCCTATATGTACATACATACACCCATCCTATTGGTCTGTACTGAAGTGAAAATGTATTAAGTCATTTTTATTAACCCTATATATATATATATATATATGTTGTAACAGATTCAGAATGAGACCGACTCAGTTGATAAAACAAGGTTAATAACAATAATTAAAGTCTGTGTGTAGTTGTGTGTTTGTGTAGCTGATTTTAAAGCTCTTTTCTGTATTCAGTGCATGAGCCTCAAGTTCAAAACATATTAACACATGAACCAAATGACCAAAGTGCATTGCGGGCTGTAAATGACAACACGGGCAAGAGCTGTCGTGCTGCATTAGCGTGCTAATCTGTTAAAGTTTCAGCTCGTCCAACGTCTGTTTAAAACAACATCTGTATGCGTTACTGTGTTAAACATCACACACACAGACGTACTTAGTGTTTTTATAGTGAAGAATGGAGGTTGTATCATTGTTGACAAGGGAATGAATGCTTTATAAGTTGTTTACTCTGGAGAAGCAGCACAGAAAGACGAGCGATTTGGTTGTCTGAGTATTTGTGGTTTGTTTGTTTTTTTGTCAGGGGGGAGAAGGTTGTGATGGGGCAGATATCTAAAGACACGAAAATTAAAGTTCTTCATGTGCTTCGCCATTTTATATTCACCTTTCCATGGTAAAGAAATTATTTAGCTGGGGTGTTAAAGCTGATGTTATTGAATATAAAGGAAAGTGTGAGGAAATAAGAAATACATTGAAGAAGTGAAAGAGAGAGAAATCGTTTCTGTGTGGGGAAAAATGCTGTCGGGTGGAAAGGAAGAGTTTCATCACCTCTGTGGGATCGTCCCGCCGACAGGCTCCCGTTTGGGGGGAAAAAATATGTGGGGCTGTGTGTGTACAGTCATCTTATATTAGCATTAGATCCTGCAACTGGACCTTACTGTGTGGCAAGGGTAAAATATCTGTGTGTGTTTGTGTGTGTGTGTGTGTGTGTGTGTGTAGTCCTGCAGGTGGGTCTTCCTCTACTGGGAAGTCTTTGTCAAATTGTGTGTGACTTGGTTAACTTCCCCCATCAAAACAGCTTGGGGGCCTCATGTTCTACACAGCGTCCCCTGTCCTGTGCTTCTGTGTCGCACACAAGAGCTTCACCAATCCAACATTTGCCTTTCCTTGCTAAGGGGGGGAAGTCTCTCTATAAAAGCACTAAGGAATAATTTCCTGTTTCTCCAGACTTTGTTCTTTACAGCTTAGCTGTCTCCAGTGGACTTGAATGTAGAATCTGTCTAGTAAAATATCTTTTACCTTGCAGTCCAACCCCAGTCACGGAGACCTGAATGTGAAGGAGGCCTGGGCTCAGGGCTTCACAGGAAGGGGAGTGGTCGTGACCATCCTAGATGACGGCATTGAGAAAGATCATCCTGATCTCGCCAGGAACTTTGTAAGCCGTTCCTCCACACAGCAAATACAGAATTTTGGTCTCAAGGATCATCTGGAAGATTAAGCTCTCCAAAGTTCTTCAGATGTTTCTGAACAATCATAAGCTCTGCCGTCTTTGGTGAACCAAGGACAGTGTTTGTATTCATTGTCAGATTCTGATGGTGTTATTGGCTGTGTTTCAAAACCTAATAGGCACTATGCCCACACAGAATGCAAAACATCCCAGGTGTGTTTGAAATTGGGATCGGTCAGGTTGATCAACTAGTTGTCCACCAACCATTTAGTTAATTAGCGACAAATATTTTTCTGAATTTTTTATTATTTTAGCTTTGTGTTTTTTGCAGGTTTAGTACACTATTAAACTTTGGTAAAATTGGTAAAATTGAGTCACTTCAAAGCACCCTCCCTACAGACATCAAAGTGCCACTTTGTGCAGAGAATTCACCATTTTCAACAGTAAATTTCCAAACCGTTTCTGTTGGAGTCCAGATCGCCTGCTGTGATCAATGTTCCAATGATTATGCACTATTTATGGATTAGATCATTTTTTTGTAAGAACTATAACAGTTTGTTTTTTAACTGAATATTCAGTTATGTTGCCTTTTAATCTAAATGTTTGAATATGTCTGTGGAAGTTGCTTTCTAGGTAGGCAGCTCACTAGGTTGTAAAGCATTGTATCGTGTATAAGCAATGCAAGAACAACTCATTGCTGAGTGTTGAAATATAGTCCTTTTGTTTGGGTTTGTTTTAAGGATCCAGATGCCAGTTATGATGTGAATGACAGAGATGCAGACCCTCAGCCCAGATACACACAGCTGAATGACAACAGGTAACAATCTCTCTCCCTCTCTCTTTTTTTCCCTCTCTCTCTTTCTCTCTCTCTCTCATCTTCCATCTCTCCCCTTACTGTTCCAATCAGCACATGCCCAGCAGGGTTGCCAGATCTGTTGGGCCGCAACAAATGCGGCATGTTGCAGAAGCTCCTCGATTGTAAATTTTTAAGAGGTTCTCGCAGGTAAACAAGCACAAGAGCCAGCAACATTTTTTCCAAATGTTTTTGTAAAAACATTTACACTGTAAACTAAGTCTGTTTGAACGTCTGTGATGGCCAAAACTGCTGTCTATGTAGGCAGTTCACTAGGTTTCGTCACAGAACTCTATCCTGTTTGGTGTACTGATTTAAGCTCTGATGTACTGACAATAACTGCGGTGCTTAGTGTTTTGTTAGGAGTATAAAGTGGTTAGGAGCCTCGTCATTCTGTGCTTTAACACAGTCAGCGGAGCACCTGCCGCTCAGAGACGTGCGCTAACGGCTCCTAAATACGCTCATGAAAAATGCATTTTATAGAAAATCTCATAACTGCACGGCGTTCAGACGTGCCGCCGGTTTCCCCAAGAGAGAGTTTCCTCCCACTGTTTTACGCTTTTACGCTCTCTGTATAGCTATTTTTTTCTGATTTTTATCTGTCAGACCTTCATGTTGCAGTAATCAGTCGCCTGCGGCAGCACGGTAGAAATTAGCCGATCAGTGGCCCCCTCTCCCTGTCTCACTTTCTCTCGCCCTATCTCTCTCTCTCTCTCCCCCACTCTTTCAGTCTCTGCACAGCATTTTTCCATTTTTTGCACCATTATGTTTGAAGAGGATTTTTGAAGGACCATCGTGCACTGGCCTATTTAGATGCTTCCTAGATTCACAATCTAGCTGCATTTTTCTCTTGTTTTTCACTCTTTCTTTCTTCTCCTCTCTCTCCGTAAATCAGCTGTGATTAAAGTTACCACGCCGAACTAGATTTTTGCTCTTTCTCTTGTATAGACCCTCTTGTATTTGTGGCCTTCCTCTGATTGCATTAAGTGTTATAAGTTCAGTGGTAATGGAGGGAGAATCATCTCCTAACCCCTGGGCCGGTCCTTCTTTCAATCACCCTGAAAATTCGGAGCAACCCATAGCTACAGTGCCAGTGCGTCAGGGGGATTCACTTCAAATCTTTTGCACTCTGGGCTTCCTGCCAAAATCCCTTTCTTTCTCGGTTTTCATTCCAGTCGGAATCTCACAGCAGAAGGATGCAGAGCAAAGCCTCCAAATTCAGGATTCTTTCAGAACAGTACAGCTTACGGAGTTACAGACGGAAATCTTCTTTAACCAATGTTAACACCAGCAGTCTTGCTTTAGCGCCTCACTCTGCTATTGACGTGTGGAAGTTACTGTCTTCACTCCGGCTAAAACCCACGGCATCTACTTAAAGTGTGACTGCCATTCTGTGGCAACAGTGAAGCCCTAACAAGCATTCGTAACCCTCTCGTCGACCAGACAAATGCATATTACGATCAATCAGCTGAGTGTGAAATAAAGGGAGGGGAAATCCATCCCCGTCGGGTCCGCCACACCTCGACGGCCCGGCAGACAGGAAGTGCAGCACATCTTGAATGCCTCTACTGTCAAGACCATTATCCTGAACTGAATCGGTTTAAGCCCATGAAATGAGAAGTAAATGCATGTCTGTGTCAATAGCCAGAAACGGTGAGGCAGTCTAAGAGAACTGAAGTGAACTGTAGAGGGTTTTATTCCTTACATGGGGGTGGTGACGCAAAGAGCAGCAGAATTATATGTTGTGTTCATAAATAAGCAAGTAGGAAATCATGTTCTGTTATTAAAAGCAAATTGATTTTCTTGAGTCCTTTGTAAAATTTGATCTTGAGATCAGAGCACCTCAGATATTGAGTGATGTACACAGCTGAGCTATCAAATATTTTCATTGTGATTAAATGGGAGATGGTACCAGACTTGGCAGGTTAGCGTACACACATCTTTAAAAACACAATTTTCTTTGTATACCCTATACTTTGACACAGGCATTAGCGTCCAGCACTCAAGTATGAGTAATTGTTGGCTTCACGGCTATTGTGCATGGATAGCTGTCATTGTTTGTTTCATTGGTTTGTCAGTGGTACGATTTTAAACCACAGTCTTACGTGAATCTTTCCGTATAAAAGACCTGTTCTCTTGTGGAAAAAATCATGATGCTTAAAGTATTTTGTGATGTTTAAAGTGTATTTGTCTTGTGTTTGTCGTCATGTGGGTTGTATAGCTCAGATCATTTGGTTTGGTTTCATAAAAAAATCTCAGATTGCAGTCCTGGATGTTTTGCCAAATCCTACCACAATTTAAGACATTTTTTATATCACATCGAAAACACTAGCGGTCTGAAATTTCAGCATTTTTCAGTCTCTGTGCTCACTATTAAATCTCAGTGCTATCCAGAAAAGACAATTGAGATATCAAAGACATCTCATTGGTGGTTTTTATTTCCTACAGGAAATCTCCAGGTGCTAAAAATGATGCTCTGATCCAGAAACAGCTGCTGTTCTGCAAAATATTCTCAGAACCATTTACCAGGAGAGAGTTTGAAAATAGATCTACAGAGATAGAGAGACAGAAGCAAAAACAGAAACAAAGACATTTTCCAGTTTTGAAGGGCATCTTTACAGGTTTTTTCTGTTGAGTTCAGATTTTTCACATGTCCTTCATAATCTCTTTGTTTCTAAGTATAGGTACATAACATCTGCAAAACGCATCTGCAAAATCGCATTTCTTTGTACCGCCTCTGTACCCGCAGTGCAAGTGAACGTAATGCTCTGCCTCAATATCAGCAACACCGTGCTAATGTTATATATTCAGTCGGCTGATGAAGAGGGTCAAGGATGACAACATATGTCTACGTTTTCTCCGCCACCGTTGTATTGAGAACCTGCAGTATTCAGAAGCCCCACACCTGTCCATTTCACCAGCCCTGTGCTTTTTTCAGAATTCAAGGCTTTTAAACTCATTTACACTGGTTCTGGTTCATTTAGACAGCACTCTCTGCCAACAACGATTGGACAGTAAAAGTGCTTATTCAAATTCAAATAGAAGTAGCGTAAATGGTTTGCCATCCCTTGGCATAGATTGAAAGCTGGAAGGACAATAATGGTCTCTCTCTCTCTCTTTGTTTCTCTGTTTGTCTGTTTCAATCTTTATCTCTCTCTCTTTGTGTTGTAGTTGTGATAAGTGAGCTGTATATTTGCTGTGGGGGCTTTAGTTAGATAATTAGTGGTGAATAACATGCATTGTTTGCATTTTGCTGACATGAATTTGACCTCAAATCAGGCTATTTTGTTGAGGTGGGTTGGTGTGGAGTGTATGAGTTATCAGACAAATATCAGAACCTGATAGTTGTGTCTGATATGCACTTGTGTTTGGCTAAAGACAGGTTAGGCAGTTTTTTTCCAGAAACATATGGCTTTGGAGGTCACTCTAAAGGGAGGGTGGAATATTACACTTGCAAAGTTAGCTTGCTATTGCTAGGACTCCGAAATTGCCTACCCTGCTTTTAATGGGGTTTTTTTGTCTGAGAAGACAAAACACGGACAAGTGTTTTTTAAAGACTTTGAAAAAAGTTTTTAACCATGAACCACACCAGTCATCATCAAGATGGATCACAGCATTATAGTATGTATATATAACGTATATAGAATTATATATAAGTATATAAATAAGTACATATAAATTGATTAAAACGTACATGATTGTTTGCCTACGTTTTATGAAGGAATGAAGTACAATGCCATGAAGCATAACAAATTCCATAATCAAGTCAAAATAAAAAACTATTTTTGAAATAATGCTAACTGCTAGCTTCAACATGACCTTATATGATAAATTAAGAACCCTGAAGCTCACATATAATCCATCTTAAAAAGTTTGGGCACTATTAAAAAAATCTCGTCTATTGAGAAAATGAATGGGATTTTTACCTCTGAAACTGCTTTGCACTATTGTGCTGTTCAAACCGTTGAATTATTGATATTGGTTGGAGGTCAGCTTTAAGACTTCAGCTTTTGTTTTGTGCATAAATATTCGGGTCTGGTTGGCTTTATTCAGTCCATAAACAAGACTTCTAAAGTCCTTACCTTTCTTTCTCGCTTTAATTCTAATAGCGCGTGTGATGGATGGATTGCGTAAGGTGGCTGTCAGTCAGGTATCTAAATAACACAGCTAGGCACGAATCCTCTGTCTACCTACTCAACCCAGGCCTCACATGACCCAAACTGTCAGCCTCCTTTTCCAGGACTGTCGGGCCTTCGGAATCTCATCAGAGAGGCTGGAAATTTGCCCGACCATTCACAGCTCCATGCCAGCCAGAGGGAGAAAGCAAATGTGAAGCTAGAGTCAGAACCGTGACAGGGATTTCAGGTTAGAGACAGCGGTTCACAGTTCTGGAATGTGCCACGGTTTCTTTTGCAGACACGTCAAAGAGTTGGCCAAGGTTTCGCCACGACTTCCTTCTACCCATCATGCCATTATATGGGATTCTGTCTCTCTATTACTCTTTATGTCTCTCACCCCCTTTTTCTCCATCTCTAGGACATGTGGCTTACTGAAGCTCTGCCCGAGGGCTGAGTTTAGCTGGCCGGAAAATGCACTAATCCTTTTTAGAGCGCTTTTTAATCCGAACCTATTGAAGGGAGCCATAGAGATCCGACTGTACTCTACGACACATGGACGGATTCCATTACTCTGCACAACAACGTACAGTGCAGATTCATCACGAGTTTTCAAGGGCGCCCTGTGCCTCTGAGCAGGGGAGCTGTAAATGAATAAGGTAATTGAAAGGAACATAAAACAAGACGAATAGAGGACTGAAAAACACAGAGATGGACAGAATCAGAACACGTCTTCACCATTCCACCTCTGGTTTCAGTATCGTGAGACTGTCGCATGCACGGCTTGATGAAAAGGCTGTAGACTTCGGTTCAGTTCATTTTCACTCTGTGCTCTGCCTCTCCCCGGTGGGCTTAGACAGATTGTTGTGGTCTCCACAGGGAAGGTTGGAAAAGATTGCTAGTAATTTTGCTCCCTAATAGATGTGGGACAGGAAGAAACGGAGATGGAGAATAATCCTGTCCAACATGCTGGTTGTCTTTCGAAGAACAGAGGCACTGATAATAAAATCCTTGCCAATACAGATGAACTAGAAATGATTGTCGTGGAAAATGGCCAAAAATCGGAGATATATGCGTATAGGCTGTTTGTCTAAAAACAAATATACACACTAAAAATCAGTCATTTTAAATGCTGCAACTGAATTTGGGCATGACAACATTGTTATTAATGTGTGAGATAAAGTCACACAGATCACACTCTAAAACTCTCACCTGATCTGTTCCTTTGTGGTGGAATGAACTACCAAGCCTCCACCCGAGCTGCTGAGACCATCACAACCTTCAACAAACAACTCAAAACACACCTGTTTCACAGACACATGACCAATCCCTCAATCCCTAATGCTGTAGCTCTCTTTCCTACCAAAAAACCCTCTGTTCATCTTTTCTCTAGTAACAGAATACAATATCCACTTGTATTCACGGCTTGTTGGTTCTTAGGACAAAAATGTTTAATGCTCTCGTCGCTTATAAGTCACTTTGGATGAAAGCGTCTGCTAAATGAGTAAATGTAAAAGTCCTTGGAAAACTTTAGTTGAAAAATATGGCACATTTAGCATGTATTTAGCATATAGCACAGTTTTAATGGATTTTGATGATTAGTTGGGCTTTATACCAGGGACTTTGCATATGTTTGTGTGTGCACGTTATCTGAAACAGAGTAGGGTAAATATGCAGCATTAGGTATAAGAATTATGATGCAGGTTCCATGACAATTTGTAGTTTTGAAATAAACATAGGAAGTAATAAACAATTTTTACATGTACAAGTGCATCTAAAATAAAAGCCACAAAGATAAAGGTCACAATATGAAAATTAGCACTTCTCATCAAAGTAACAAAGGTTGTGTAAAGTTTTTTCAGGTAATGAATGAAATTGTTATGCATAAACACAGCTCTGATTTCACTGGTGTGCTCTTTTAAAGATACAGTACCCTTTACAAAAGCAGCTGAGCATTTTACCATTGCATATTTTTTGCCATTGCATATAGTAGAGAGAGGTACTTCCCAGCAGGACTGTCACCTTATACTGCCCACAATGTGTGAAAACCATATTTCTAATTAACTATTTCTAATGAACCTGCCTGCATAAGTTTCATCTATAGTGTGAATGTATGCAAGTGGTATGAATCGTCACGACAGTGTCAGCTTGACACTGGCATGTGTTCAAGCAATTAACACTTTTTCACATTTCTGTCTATTTATGAGTTGGGCTTATTTACTGCAGATTAATTTATTTAAAGAAAGACAAGGATTATTGCATCATCCATTAGCACACTTCACCGCACCAGCAAGACATCATCTTTTTGCGGTTGTTGTCAGGTACAACGGTACAACGGTCTGTCAGCTTTATTGTGACTCCTGGCACTTTAAAAATACCGAGACCACCGTTATCAGAACCGGTGCTTTTGTACCTCGCTGAGCTGTGAAAGGTAAATGAGGTGAACACAGCATTTCTGTGTGGGGGGGGGGCTGTTTCTGCAAGGCAGGGAGCACTAATCTGCTGGAACAAGGTTTCAGATTCATAAAGCCTAGAATTTGATCTGGTCGCAAGGTGCTGAATGAGAAAAATCTAATTGTAGAACTTACAATGGGG
>JAZGTI010005825.1:0-24585 GCA_036877585.1 Botia kubotai | reverse complement strand
ATGGAAATCATTTGGTGGAGTGACGTCAGAGTGAAGTCACGCTCTGATTGGCTGAGCCTCGTGGCCGCAGTGTTTACCATCTGAGCGCAGAACTGCAGCTGCACGTACAGCCCGAACCACCGTCGGAGGAGGAAGTTTGTGGTCGAAAACAGACATTTATTGATCAAATCTCACTACTGCGTGGCTGAACTCGATAGCAACAGTTGTAGAACCCCCCCTGTTCCCTCGATCTGATTTACTGGAACAGGTCAGTCATGTTTAAGGATGGTTTTGTCGTGTTGTTTTGAACAAAGGAACATACCAAAAGCCATTGCCCGGGCCTGTTGAGTTCAGCTGTACTTCATCTAACTGCTCTCAGAAACTCACCTGCGCTCATAACGTGTCAAATGTCAGCGTTTAATGAATGAATGTGCTCTTTTTTTAGCTCATGCAAAAAGTTGAACATGAAAACCGAGGTGTCGACCGCGGCGAACTTCATTGCGCGTCTGTTGAGAGGAACGCGGCTGCTGACGGAGGAGCAGCTGCAGCGCTTCACGCTCTCGTTAGAAGACGCTCTGGGTGGTGAGACGCCAGCACACACGATCCTTCCACACTTTACATGTGAATTTAAATATAGTACACACTAGACGTATCATAATGTATCTGCTTTTGTTTGGAACCTAACCCGTTTAGTGCCATGTTTTATGGTGGCACCAAAGTCCATTCCTGAGCACTTTTATCATTGAACTCTATAACGCCCTATAAATAAAAACAAACTCTACATCAAGGGCACAATATCTGACCAACAACAAGGCCATTTGATTTCCCCAAGGCCTGTACGCTGACCATGAGCTGTGAAAACACGACAGGGAAAAGTTCAATATTGAAAAATGCATGTCTTTTAAAATGCCGGTTTTTTAGAAATAAGTCTGAATTACCTTATTTATATTGGATTTTATATTTAGTTTAAAACAACATATGTCTTACTAATGCCTTCAAAATAATCACTCAATGAAATATTAAATATTTAATGCTACATTACTGGCAACAATAGCTGACAGATATTTGTAAATGACAAATACATTTTAAAACCCTGTTTTTCATTTCTTCATTGTAGAACACTATCAGCACCACTGGTTTCCAAACGCGCCCTGCCGAGGTTCTGGTTACAGGTGCATTCGGATCAACCACAAAATGGACCCTTTAATAGGCAAAGCTGCCTCCACCATCGGACTCACAAAAGAACAGCTGTTTTCCCTGCTGCCCAGCGAGCTCACCATGTGGATCGACCCGTTTGAAGTGTGCTATCGGATCGGAGAGGACGGGTCCATCTGTGTCCTGTATGAGTCCACGCCTCAGTCAGACCCGAGTCAGACGGCAGCAGACAGCTGCAAAGATGAACTGAGACTCACACAGTCGAGTCCAGCCAAATCCTACAGTGGAATGATGACCTGTTCCAGCTGAGGAGTGAATTCTGTCTGATGATCAGCTTTTGAGCTCAGTCAATGAAAACGTTATTCACTGTTCATTTACTTCTTCTAAGCTTTTTATTTTCAGGCAGTTTTTTAATCAGTGGTGAAATCTTCATTTTTAATGACCTCATTGTGAAAACTTGTATTTTGATGACATGTTTTAAGCTCCCTGTACAGTAATGTTGAATATGTGTTTTTTAAATTTCTATTAAAAGGTTTTCTATGAATTTCTAAGAAACTGTCTTTAGTGTTTTTTTTAAGTATACAAACTTTTCAGTTTTTATAAAGTTTCAAACTCACGAGCTGAGTTAGAAAAGGTCTTTTTAATTTGGAACAGAACGATGTAGTTTTACTGTTTAAAATGTTCCTTGAAAACACATTCATTACAGACATACAACAGGGATCGGCCAAGAGATTCAGCAAAGACCTTGTAATAATTACACCAGCTACAAACTGAACGGCTTTCTTGAGTCTATTACTGTGATTGTTAAAGTGGTTTGAGTTTGAAATGTATGTTTAGGCTGTACCGGATAAAGCAGAACATTCATCTTTTATTCACGCCAAGGTTACGCAAACTCTTTCTAAAGAGTATAAACATTTTTAATTACACTGTATATTTTAATGATATAAAACACCATTTATACAGTTAGACTTTGGGCTTTAAATTCCTCGCTTTGTAATTTTATCTCCGAGCAAATCACGCGCAAAGCAGAATAAAAAGAAAAACAGCAAATCATGCGTCTATGACGTCATTCTTATAGATCTAATAAACCAGATGAAGGGGGGGCGACTGTGTGATTGACACTTCCTACATCCAATCAGCGAACGCGCTTATCCACGATAAACGCTCGCAGCCAATGAAAACTTTGATTCCACACGTTCGGCCAATGAGAGCCCAGATGAGGCGTGTCTCTGTGAAAGCGGTAGTGGCTGTACAGCCGTCGGTGTGTCAGTCGCGGATCCTCCAGAAGTTTTCAGCCTGACCCCGATCATCGCGCCGGGGGATCACATCTGCGTCAGAGCCGATCCGTTTACGACTCTTCTGGGTTATGGAACTGGACAAGATGGACGAAAGCGACTGGAAATATCACGGGGAAGGCAACAAGAGTCTGGTGGTGTCCCATTTACAGGTGAGGGATGGAGAGTTACTAGCGTTTAGCTTAGCCAAGATTCATATAAACTCAATCAGATCTGATGCGTCAATAAGAAATCAAACCAGACTTCACGGAAAGAGCCAAGATAGAAAGTCTGGACGCGATACATCATCGTTAGATCCAAATCAAGCCTTTTAAACGTGTTGTCAGGGCTTTAAAGCTAATAGCAACGTGCTAACGCAGATTTCATTGAAAAGTGCGTCTACTACATGTCACGCTTGTTTAACTCTCGCCATAGCTGCTGTATGCCCTTTAAACTTCACCTTTCTTTATACGATCACACTGCCATGCGACATATAATTGAGTGTTTGTATTGTTTGGGGATATTTGAGGGTCTGCGGCGGTGTGCGTGCTCGATACGGGTCTGTATTGGGAACCGCGTGAGAAGATATCTGTACACTTATAGTTCTTCTCCAGGTTACAAAGGTCAGGTTAGAAACCTTTAACTGGCTCTCCTCTCATTGTGTGGAAGATAACGGGGCTTTCGTGTATAGAGGCGTGACGTAGGGAGAGGGGTTCTGTGATTGCTCATCACTTTTCTATTATTGGTAATAGTAATGTTGGAGAAAATGTTGGAGATCTGGGATGCTTACCTGGTAAAGAGATCAACCTACCCTTGACTAGTTCTCAAGCTCAGTTGTGCCCTCATGCTGCAGTCAGAATCAGATTTGTAACACAGATTAACACTGTGTGTGCAACCACAGAAAGTTTTCTTAGACAACATGGGTTGACATATTGATGAATTCATGTCAAAGGCAGGCAAGCCTCATTCTCCAGCTAGTTTTGTACTCACATGCAGGGGCTTGTTTAACTGTGTCGGCCATTTGAGGACATTCCTCTCCCACACTTCCGTGCTAAAAGACAAATTTTGTCACAAATGCTGGTGACTTGGTATTGAATTCTCAGAATCGTAACTGAATCTCCTCCCAAACTCCTGTTAATGTTAAACCGTCTGGTTTGGTGAGTTGTCACGTACAAGAACAATGAAGTTACTAATAAGTGTTCTGGTCAATCTAATGACATGTCAGGGGTCATACGCTACTCCAAAAATCAAGAGTAAATTTATTCATTCATTCATTAAGAAAATGAAGCTCATTTGTCCACGACAAATTTTCCAAATTCTCTTTAGTGTGATTCCGAGTTGCTTAATTGTTATGACATGTTTGATCTTTTTGATTGTGATGTGAAGTACGATCTGGACATTTTTCCACGAAAATCGGTGAAGTAAACTTTTAAGTTATGTTAAAAGTTTAGTAAGGCATAAGTAGGTTTTGTGAACGTTACGCAAGCGTGTTTGGAAACTCTCTGCGCTTTAAACCTCATTCGTTACGTCAGTTTAGAATACAAACTGAGATGATGTCAGCTTTACCTGGTAAAACTGAAATGTTTGATCGGGTTACGGTTGAGTAAATGAAGTATTTCTAGTTTACACAGTCACCTGGGATTCCCTTTAACCATAATAAAACTAGCTAGAAAAGGTGGGTAATATTTCGGTCAGAAGAGCCTTTGTTTTGTTTTAACAGGGCAACGGTCACTAGAATTCTGTGTGGAATTTGTTCAAGTTTCTACACTAACATGTCACTTCCTGTTACAGCACTGCAGAGTTCTCCGTTTGTTGAAGTTTCCCTCAGAAGATTCTGTGCACGCACGACAGGTAAAACTTCCTCAAATCGTCTGTACAGTATTACTTCTCAAATTGTAATACATAACAGAAATCTGTTCCCATGCGTTTCATAAATGAGACCCGATATGACATCAAACAATTTCATGTATTTTGACTATTTAAGTTTTTTATGGTCTAAAAGCTTGAACATTGTGTGTATTAATGTGACCATGAGTGTTTTTCTGTGTGTACAGACTGCAGAAGAAGCTTTCCGACACATCCTCAACATTGTGGACTACAGTAAATATATCATGAAGCTTTTACTTGGGGAGAAATACGTACACAGTGGAGTAAGTTTTGCACGTTTTACGTCTTTGTTTCTCAATATTGTTACATTACGTGGCTGTGAGACAGAGGAATGTGATGAAACTCGTGGCTTGATTGTCTGCAGGAGGTTGTCAAACTGCCACTGGACTTTGTGAGACAGCTGTCACTGAAGGTTCAGCAAGAACGACCTGGTACAAAACTTTCCGATTCATTGTTTGAATCTCACGAAGCCATTCAAAAATACAGCCAGCCTGTTATTTCTGTACGCCTGGTCGTCATGACGACTAACAGTGCGTTGATCTTTCCTGCAGAGCTGCGCTGTGACAAGGTCATGGATACGTTCAGTGGGTGTGGATTGTGTTTGCCCAACCTCACCCAGCTGCCCCTCCATCACCTCACAGACCACAGACCTCCTATCTGCGTGGAGATTAAGGTAAAGTTCACATGAACAGCTCCTTGTTCAGCTCCACACCGATACAGTTCTGAGTGTGTTGTTGACTTGCAGGAGGGAATGTGTTGACGCTGAATTGTGTCGGTTGATATACACGTGCCATCTGGGTTGGTTTAGTAATCGGGTTTACTAGTGGAATAATTCAAATCAGCAAATGCCGCAAGCATGACCAAACTTTTAATGCCTAAACGCAATTTGCATGTACAGTCTGCTGTCCATGTGCTGATGACCCAGTGTTATTTGACTGTGTTTACAGGTCAGACTGAGTTCTGATTAAGGTGTAACATAATAAATCTACTTTTATATAGTCAGGAGAATTAGTTTGATTCTCAGAGCATTTAGCAGCTGGTCAAACTGGACTGCGTGTGGTTAGTAAGACGGGTTTGGTTGGTTTTGTGAATTACATTGTGAAGGTTGACTGTCAGTGTCGCATGTCTCGGCATGTCCTGTCATTGAACTGTCCTGACAGATGTTGATGTTTTCTTAATCTTTGTGCGGTTAGGGGGTTGTCGTTTTGTTGGCTTAGTGACAGTGGTTAAAACTGGGTCCATTGATGTTATTGTGTCTTCAGTCAGGGAACTGCGCTTCAGTCGTATAAACCAACATACCCACTGTTGAGTTTGGGGTCAGTTTTATACAGTGTCTGCGACTCGCTGCCTCTGTTTGTGTGGAATTTAATCACATGATCAGTCAGATAAACGGAGGAAGGTGCCACGAATCTGTTCTGAAAGATGTGTTTGTCTGCGGTTATGCTGCATGTAGCCTGTACACAATATCTCGTTATTTAACATGATCGCTTATTTTTGCCTTTCCAGCCAAAATGTGGATTTCTGCCCTTTTCAAGACACATAACGAAGGAATGCAAGCGCAAAGTTTGCAGATTCTGCATGCACCAGCATTTCAAGGCGAGTATGAATCAATGCATCTCTAAAAAAATAATGTTTAGGAATTTAGTGTGTGGGGGAAGCTTTGGTAAGAGTCACCCTATCACACAGCAGGAGAAACCTGGGGTTACTGCTGATTGGTCAACGTGAGGCTGAAAGTGGATTTCTAAATGTGAACTTCTGCATTAATGTAGAGAGAACAGGAAATGATGCGTGGTGGTATAAACATCCTGCAGTCTGTGTGTACTGTACACTGATGATCATGTGATCTCATGAGGCATCAGAAGATGAGCTGATGTTTGGGTGAAAGGGTCTGTGGTCAGAGATGACCTCACAGGGACAGACTCCTTAAAGAAAGCATCTGTTTATACAATGATATAAATACTGTAATAACTAAACACACTGTTAACTGTCTGAAAAGGACAAAAACAAACATATGAACAGAAGCCATACGATACGCTTTTAGTGGCAGTCACCACTGTATTCTGTAATCAGAGCTGCTTTTGATAACATCAAGGTTACACTAGATGACTCTGTAATGACAGGGTGAACTGGACACTGGTTTGTGAAGTTTACATCCTAACAAGTGATGTTGTGGTTTACAGTTAGCAAACGGGAAATGGAAGCGACTGAGCAGGTATTGTCCTCTGGATCTCTTCTCGGGGTGAGTTACCGTTCAGAAATGGATTTTTAACTCGTACTGATGGTGCAACCTTTAACCAGCACTGTTAACAAAGCTAACTGATGAAAGGATGTTTGGTCAGGTGGTCACTGTCCTTTGTTTATCTTCTTGGAAAAGAGCTATTGTGAATGATTGTTCTCTATGAAAGGGTGTGACTCATCACCATGAGACCAACCCTATAATCTGATGCACTGATGCTTCTGCTTTTGAGTCACATGGAATCTGAGACAAACAGAGTTTAGCTGAGACGATCAGTACACAGCGTCACAAACAGCAAGCACTTGACGTTTACTTCTGTTTTCATACTAGTTATGGCTCTAGTTTGAAAGCGCGAGAGTTTTCATTTTTACAATATGCCCTTGATTGCTGTATTTATTAAAAAGTTGATTAAAGTTGATCATCTGATTTTTATCTGGTATCGTGTTTTTCAGGAGCAAACAGCGAATGTATGTCGCATTGAAACATTTGTTAGAGGAGCCACAAAACAACTTGAAAATCTTTAAGGTGAATATAAATAACTTCCAGGAATGTTCCAGGTTAAATATTAAAGTTAAGATCTATAACTTGCTCCGTACATTAATATTCCACACATTCTGGTTCATGTTTGTTTTAAACCTTTTATTGTTCTTTTTGATGTTCCGAATATAACCGACCGTGATGATGTCATCGTAATATTTACATACTGAGTCGGTCATGCTTGGTCATCTTGTCCAATATTGATTTGCATACAGTACTATAAACACTTCAGGATGATCAAGTATTTAATAGGTTGTGTTCATTGGAGAACGGACAGACAGAAAACTATGATTCATGTATGATTTGTGTTTTTCAGGGTGGAGAGTTGATTTACAGCTGTAAAGATGATGCCAAGCAACAGCCTGACCTGAATGATCTGGTTCAGCACCTCCGGCCTTATTTCCCTCACAGCCTCTATAATGGACACCAGCCGGGCAAACCTGTCCTCCACGACTTCATCCAGCTCATCTGCTCTGCCCTGCTGAGTGGCGGGGACTCCATCCGCTCCGGAGAGTCCAGGAAGGTGCAGCTGTCTGAGAGCAGGCCGTACTGTGAGGCCAGTCCATTCCCCAGAGACCTGCTGCGCAACGGTGAGACCTTTACCAGCCCATGAGAACTACTGACTCAACACAAACCGCTTTCAAACTGAGTCACATTCCTCACGCAGGTGTGAACTGAAGCAACACAAGAAATCAGTGTTCTTGTATCGACTGAATTAAGTCAAGAATGGGGTGTGCACCAGATAACGGCTGAACGGATATGACGACAGCCATAAATCTGTTATGCAACAACTTCTACAGTAATTCACACAGTTGAAACCATCTTTGTTTTAAATTCACAGGTAACCACAGTCTCCCTAAAGACAGTGTTCTGGCCAAAATCCTTCAGGTTCAGATGCTGGACAACCTGGATATTGAAGGAATCTACCCTCTGTACAAACGTGTAGAACAATATCTGGAGGAGTTCCCTAAAGAGAGGTGAGTTTCTCATCTGGACTATTGATTTTTGTGCTCCTGTGGCTGTAATCCTAACAGTAGGTGGGGCTATAGACTAATACGGGACGCATGGTATGGCAGTGAAGTCATTACCTAAGGCAGCCACAAGGTGGTGCTGTGCATGTGGTCATTGGTGATTTCCATGTAATGCACATTATTACAAATATGAAATCAGCACATGCTGTGTCTCCAGGAACAGACTGCAGGTTGACGGGCCTTATAATGAAAGTTTCATGGACATGGTGAAGAACTGTCCAACTGAAGACGACGGCTCTGTGGAATATGCAATTGGGAAGGTAAGAGCTTCGAGACTGAAGCAGTGAGGTTTAAAGAGCACACAGATACTGAATGAATGTGTCGTCTCTCAGGTTCATCAGTATCGAGTGGCAATGACTGCCAAAGATTGCTCCATCATGACCACCTTCGCCCCTTGCAGAGAAGATGAGGAGGAGTATGTTCCCTTATTAACGAAGTGTATAATTAACACATGAAATCAGATCATTATTGTCCTCAGTATATTTAACCAGGATGTGTGCTTTGTGTGTACAGACACCAGCCGAATATAGAGGTCCAGCCTGCGAAGCCTCGTTTCACATACTCTGTCTCCATCCTGGATTTGGACCCCAAGCCGTACGACGGGATTCCTCACCAGTACAAGCTGGACACCAAAATTGTCAACTGCTACCTGCGTGACACACAGACTCCGCCCCCTTCTGGTCTGTACAAGGACAGGCAGGAGTGTACGCTGCTATTTCACGCTGTATGAGACCTCCACGAGTGCTGCTTTCATCAGAGTGTTGGGAAATACAGTTGAAGTTCAATAGAGATGGTTTGTGTTTTTGTTTACCAGTATGATTAGCTGTTTGCCCTCCCTTCACTTCACTTCCGTTAGCGAAGGGAAACCGCTAATCGTACTGATAAACAAAAACACAAACCATCTCTAGTTGACAGTGATGCAGACGTTCACCGATGTTGCCACAGCAACCTGATGTTGATTTCTTTTATCTGGAGAGTGAAGTTCTCACTGGGGCTGGTCTCCTAAAGCACAGAACACCTAAAGCAATCGGTCACTGGCTGTAAAGGGAAGAACAAGGGCCGTATGTGTGTTTGCGCAGCGCTGTTGGGTGTTGAAATCCACAGATGGTGTTCAAGTGCCAAAAGCAGCTTACAGTGTTTTTTCCTAATGAGCTCTTAGCGCTGCGGCCCGGCGCTGTCGTCAGTCGCTGTGCAGGGAGAACTTGAGTTTCATGCGAGACTACTGCTGTTACATCAGTAATATCACAGTTTATACTGACAAGCACAAACCTGTTGCATGCTAGTGAACATGGTTAACACTTTCACTACTCGATAGATGATAAACTAGATGACCAAACAGCCTAACGGTATTACTCACTAATGAAGGAGCATTTCTCTGAAACGTACATTTATCTGGTGTAATCATTTCCTGCCATATGCAAATCAACGTGTCTTATTAAAGGAATAGTTCTCCTAAAAATGAAATCTGTGGATATTTGCTCACCCTCGTGTCGTTCCAAACCTGTGTGCTGTTATTTTGTCTGTGGAATTGCTGCATGCAATGAAAGTTTAAAGTGATCAAACTCTCAGAATCAGATTCTTACATGTGGTTCACATCCATATCAAAACTCAGATCACTGATACCACTGAATCAAATGAGTTCCTGTGCATGTTGTAAACAGTGTTCAGACACTTGTTTTCATTCTGAACACTAAACTGTGATTATGAGATTAAATAGCTTTCTGATCGTTTCGTATATGAATGATACAGATTTTTGGAAAATCAGGAGTTATATTGACTATTTTAATGATGGTGCTTTTGGGTATATACAACAGTACACAGGTTTGACCATGAGTGTGAGTAAAGCGACATGTTTATTTTTGGGTGAATAACTTCTTTATAGCGAACCTGTGATCTCAACACATCAAACAACTTTTCCCCCCAAAACTGCTGAAGAATGTGAAGCGTCTGTCTGTCTGTCTGTCTGACACTAACGCTTTCTCTGGCTCTCCGCTGGAAACCCCAGACCAGAGAATGAACCATCCCCAGCAGCTAGACTTCTATTACGGCTGCGTCTGCATGAGTTTTCATACCCGTAATTGTTTGCAGAGACAGACATGTTTCATATATCAACCAAAGAGCGACAGCACGCCAGCTTTCATCAGCACAACACACTTATCAGTAGTGAAAGACGTGTTTTTGATGCAGTATATTGTGCCACAGGAAGTTTGCCATATTTGGGCATGGCGTCTCCAACTGCATGGAGATGCACTCGTTTTACTGTGTAACTTTAACACTAAAGATGGAATATTACTGTTACAAAATACTGTGGCATGAGCTTCGTTCAGCCGCTCTGATTGGCTGTTTGACAAACGGATAAAACGGACAAACTCGTGCTTCTGTTTACCTCTTCAACCGCGTGATGCTGATGTCAGTGCCCTTCTTATCAGGTGAATAGTGTTTTTTTTCAAGTTTAACAAGGAATTCAATATTGCCAAATCGTCACATTTTGTCCTCCTGTGATTTCGAGCTGCTGTCAGAAATATTGTGTGCCTCACATGTGGGCAAAAATGCAACCCATTGTGTTTATTTGACTTCACGCCATGTTGTGTAACGTGTTACCGTGACGTATCCGATTATAAAAGTGTGGTTTCCTTACGCCAAAGTTTCCAACTTAAAGTGACAGTTAAAGAAATAAAAATGAAAACACAACTTCCCCCTCTTGGAACGAAACATTGTTAACCTGATATTGTTGCTTTACATAAAATAAATCATTTATAATCAGTAGGAAGGAATGACATTAATTTCTCTTAAAAAATGACAGTTTCTGTGATGGAATCTTACAATTTAACTATTTGAAAATACAAAGTGGATTTTGCTGTAAGACATTTTGTATTTGAAATTATTTATTTTTCTAGTTCTTGTCTAATGATGTATATTTGCATAAAGTGTGAGTCTATCATATCTAAAATGACTGAGATGTACATGAACATGTAGTTGCTAACAGATGATTGTACAGAGTTGATATGGAATAAAGTGATTAGACATGAAGTACTCGTGGTGTGAATGTTGCCTCACAGACACACGGTTCTTATCAGACCTTCGATTGATGCCTCCACACCGAGAATCTGCAGCAGACTCTGGAAGTGAGCGGGTCCATTCTCCAGCACGTTGTTTGAGTCCATTTCCCGAGCTGGTAAAACAAACATACACTTAATGATCATGCCTGGTAAAAACGCTTTGTTTTAAATGTATATATATATATATATCCAGCGTATAACCTATAAAAGGCACAAATCTTGATCAGGGTTGTCCAATCCTGCTACTGGTAAACCTGCAGAGTTTAGTTCCAACCCAACTCTATCAAATAGACCAGAACCAGTCTGATCCTCAGGATTTCTTAAAAACAATGTTTAATTGAAAGCTGGAGCTAAACTCTGGAGACTGGCCTTTGGGATCAGGATTGAACACCTCTGATCTGATGATCCACTATTTCACTTGTATCAGTTATTCTTACCCTGATCTGGGATCTTCAGAAGGAGTTCCAGCGATGGTTTCACCAGTCCGTCCTTGGAAACATCAATCTTCCAAAATATGGTCATGGAAATCCTGAAACAAATTCACTGTCATTGACTCTCCATCCATATTTCAATGATGTCACTGTAGTATTTTAACCCCAGTAACAAGTGTCAACGTGACATGAACAAATGTAATGTTTTTTGTAAATGTATCTAAACGCACAAAACAGAAAATGTTCCAGATTCTCTGGAAATGAGTCAATATCTTACATAATTGCTTATGTTTGAAGGATGTTTCAAATATACAGCTCAAGAAACTTTCATGCAGTGTTTCCATCCAATCAAGCGAGCAACTCTGAAAACAAGACCCTGTCCTTGAATTTACACACTAATTATATCTTGTTTTTAACCTACCCAGGCAGTTTTGGACTTCGTATGATCATAAGCTCAGATCTGCGTCCCTCGGGAAGGCTGACAACATCTGGATACTTCTCCTGCCAAACATAAACCACTCGTGTCATAGAAGGATTAAAGGTTTGAGAGACTACATCTGCCTTCATTGGCTGATAGCAAAACACAGCAGAGGCCGTACACGCAAAATATGCGGAGAAACGACGACTTAAAAGATTATGTAATTGTTAGTGCAATCACCTCATTTGCTCCGTAAGACAAATGTGGCGAGGTTGTGTTGACTCACAGTCTGGGAGTTTAAGCAGTGATGTATGTGTTTAAAGCTAGACGTTTCTTGCACATGCCGGGTAAAATGCTGTGGTTTTATTCTTATAAATGTTGTTTAATGATCAGAACAAGTTTAAGAGATTTAATAGTCAAACCTTCAGGGCTCTGAACCACAAAGAGAAGATGGATTACACAGAAGCGTTTAATGCTGACAGTAAATTACAAAAGGAAAAGAGAAGGACAATATTTCCATCTTTTGTAGAAACCACTAAATACAGTTTGAAATTAGAGCTCGAGTTAAACTGCAAGAGTACCTAACGAATTTCACCAGTATGAAGAAACCCTGCAATGCCATTACTAATTCATTTACTGTGGGACTAATTAAACCCATCTAATTAAACTGCTCCTAAATTTCACTTCTCATTTGTCTCGTTTACAACCACGTTTCCAGAATCAGCCCGGGGCACTAACCATCACGAGCGTCACTAAAGCTAAATGAGCTGGCCAGTAGATTAATCAGTTATGAGATGTTAATGGGTAGTTAGATGATCTGCATCCAGGAACCCAGTCAAGCAGGAAGCAAATGTTATTCATCATCTTATTAACTCACCACAAATAATGATGTTCCCTTTAGCATCATGTTATGTCACAAAAACAGTCTATTCTCCAGCCCGTCCAGGCATTAAAACTTTCCAGATTTGTTTTCTCAGCAGAGAACCAGTTGGAAATAGCATTATCCTGATGTTCCCTCTGTGGAATCTTAAGACTGGCTTCTCTGAGGAGTTGCTGAGCGAGTCAAAGTGTTACGAAGAGACTGCAGCTAAACACGTTCTTACAGCATGTCTTCAGTTAACTGAATAACATTGCTTGTACAGCTCTGTCACCTTTCACTGAGCTCTAGCAAATGTATGTAATATTCACAGTCTATTCCTGATGATCTGACTGGGTTTGATTCATTTCTATACATCAGTTCAAACGGTCAACTTCAATGAATGGATTCAAAACTGAAATCCTAGTATGACATTTTTCTTGTTTTTCATTTTGTTAAAAATATAGGTCGATACGTACAGCTGTTTATTACGGTGTTTTTATTTTATTTGTGGTTTTGTTTTATTTTTAGGCACATTTTCTATTGTCTATTTCTTAGTCTAAAACATTCCACCACAGTTTTTGGTAGAGCAGGTGTGAACAGAAGGCTTGAGGTTATTCTTGAACTAAGCTATTAATCTGGCATCTCTACACAACCCATCCATTATCTGAACTCACTCGCTCTATTGTCTGATCCTGGAAGGATGTGTTACGCTCCTCATAAATCCCTGTCAACAGTCATTAAACATCAGACAGAGGAGTCAGAGTCTGTGGCTCGTCTGTGCATCAGATGGTGATGATGTTTAATGAACACCCTGCAAATCAGGGGAAGTGATTGTTTTCTATATGATGCCAGTGGAGGATGGGGGCTCTCGGGTGTGTTGAAGTAATACAGAAGTTTAATCCTGATACACTGTTATGCACACTGTTATGCACATATGTGGTCAGATTGAGTTCATTCATAAACAGGACACTGTGGGCGGATGAAGTTTTGTAGATGAGTAACTACATTTGGGTCTGTTATGTTTCATATTCATCTGAGGCGAACAGCCTAATTGTTTGTGAGTTTGGAGCCCCTGCTTTACTTTCACGATATAGACAAAAGCAGACAGAATATTCCTCAGATCATCCACACTGTGTGTTCAGCTGAAGCCAGTGGGTTTGGAATGAATGTCTCCGTAGAGTGAGATGAAGCAGATGCTAATTCCCATCACTGATTGGTCCTGTAGCTCAGCGTTGCGTTTGCAGCGCGAAGGTTGTGGGTTCGATTCTCAGGGAAAGACAAAATGTATATCTTGAATGCACTGTAAGCGACTTTGGATAACAATGTAAATTGCATTTAACAGGCATTGAGTTTTGTTGAAAGCAAGTTCTTGAGGTACCTTCTGAAAGAAACAGAAACCGCTGACTGCACACACGTCACACTTGTGTACTAAAGTTTTTGGACCAACACGAGATCTTCCATTATGTTAAAAGTTCCATAAGGGAATGAGGTGAACCAGATGCTGGAGCAAACCGATGTTACCGCAGTGGAAAAAGACGTCTGAACGCAGTCAAACCTTTTACCAGAGATTATCATGGTGCTTCGCCATATGCAGGAAAGAGTCCTCTGAAACCGAGACATTATACAGACCAAACTAACCAATGGAACCCGCCTGTAGAAAGCGTTTATGACGGGCAGTTCAACATCCTTTGGTGTGCATCTTCAAAGAGAGCTGCAGTCGAGAGCTGAACGTAATGAGAACGTTAACATAATGAAAAGCAAAAGCATGAAAATTCCTTCAAGTTGACATGGCATTGTGTTTGCAACACTTTGTGTTTTTCATGTGATGTATTCTGAGTGAAACAGGAAAATAACAGCTCGACGTACAGCGGACGATTTCAGTGTTGACTTGAAAGACTAAGAAAAGCTCTTTACAGCGGTTATGTACAATGAAGGAAAATAAGTGAGACGCATCTGTGTGCTTCAGCTGGCTGAGTCACAAAGCTCCGCCCATGACCTGAAGCCAAAACATCCTGAGGTGCTGACACATTTCAGTGTGCTGTGATTGGTCTCTTGTAAAACTCATCACATACAGTTGTGCTGTATGTTCAAGACGCACGGTGTCATGAAATAACCTCTGTACATCTAATCATAGAACAATCACCACACGTGGGCTTTACCTCCCCTAGACTGTATCGATGTATTCGAGAGAAACCTGAGGGAGGAATTGTAGTAAGACTTCGGCCAGAAATGTGATTTTATCAAAGCAAATCCAGCTGTATTGTTTTGAGTTACAATTAGCCGTTTAGCAAATCATATCAGAATGTGTAAATATTTTTCCGTGCAGTAAATTGCAGGAGATTTGTTTGATCTGCTCTTTAACTCTGCTCTGCATTACAGTCCATCTGCTGGTTTAATGATGTCATTTCAGCCCATCAAAGGCTTCACAGAAGACTTACAGCACGTTTAGCACAACACTTGATGTTTTGTTCATGTAGATGGTGCGTTAGGAATATAGGAGTAAAAAAATCATTTCTAAGGTGAGAGTATCATATTTTTTAACAGGAAAGACCAACCTGTCACATAAAGACACTCTCAATAAATCTGAAAGTATAATTACATTCATACATTTATTACATATGCTAACAGATGTACTAATAATCTTAATATATCCTCCGTGAGCTCGGTTTCTGAACTGGGGCACATTAATTAAATGAATGGAAATGTATGGAAAACGGATCAAACATTTTGAGCACTATTTGAAATCTATTTATAGCAACAATGCGACACGTGTTGACCAGGTACAACCCTCTGCAGGCCCAGAGTGAAACAGCTGAGATCCAGCTTTTGTGCCCACCCTCTGAAATGAGACACAGGGACGTCTCATTGGACAGTTCAGTGCAGTCTGAAAACCTGACCAGAACATCTGAAAAACCAGTCCAGAATCCTTCTGATCAGAGTCTTTACATCTGAGGGCTTGCACAAGCACTAATGTGTCCATTTACGCGCTGTTTTGTGCACTCACACAATGTTTTAACAGAGAAGGTAATGACAAGCCATATTCCCTGTCTTTTGTTGAATACAGTGCCCTTGCTAGCCTACTAATTAGGGCACACAAAATCACCAAATTCTTTCTCCTGAGAGAGGCAGTATCTGTTCAGGACCCTCATTTGTGTGTAACATTCAGAGACGGTGAGGTTTTGCCTGAGCGAGCCCCGACTGATCGCTGCTGCAGTCTCTGTCTGTTTTTGACATTTATCAGAGTTCGGAGCGGCTGCGCACACACACACTTCTTGCGTCGCTGGCAAATCCAACAGCGCTCGAGAAACCAGCGGAAATATTTGGCCCCACAAAACCGCCTGAAACCAGTGGTAACGTACAAACGTCTTTCTCCTCTCCTTTGGCTCTCACCCTTAGTAATGTCGTAAAAACTTTTGTAAAACACTAATTGTTGTTTTTTTCCCCGTCTGCGGGGTGCATGTCACATTTTTATGGGTGTGTGGCTTAAACCGTTTCTCTGCATGCAGTCTGCGGATGTTCAACAGTTAAGAGGCACATTAAAAGTTTGTTCTGGAAGGAAATATGTTTAAATACAGCTGTAAGACTGTAGAAATGCTTATTGCTTTACTGTACCTGGTTTGCATTAGCGCATTCAGAAAGGAGAGCCCATAGCATGCACCTCCTGGATGTTTTTACTGACAGCTGTATATTTTTGTACCCCCCTCTCTCTCTTTCTCTGTTAACTCTTGGTCTTATAGATTCTTTCCATCTGAGCCTGGTCATCCCAAAAGCTTGTTAATTAAAACTTGTTTCCCCACTTCTACACTTTTGTTTTTTTTCCTCCAGCGCAGCTCTGATTTAATGCTAACCGTATGACTTAGCCTGAGGGTCGGATTGACGTTTGTAGACGCCCCCTGCACACACATCAGCGTCACACAGCTGTTAGTTCTGTCCCTGTTTCCCTTACTGTAGTTCTGGGTAATGTGTGTTTTCAGTTTTTCCTTTTCTGGTCTGGCTTTGCAAGACTTTTGGACTACTTTGTGATGTGCCAGTTTCAAATGTCACATAAAAACATACTAAAAGCGTTTAAAGGAGGTCACATGTTATCAGAGACTTGAAAATATATACTGAAAATATATTTTAGAAAATAATGTACATAATGATAATGAAAACTCTATATTTGAAACTTCTCTGTGTTTATTTAACTGCAAAGGTAACTTTAAAATGTAACTCTAAATTTGGATTCCTGGTGCTGGAGTGATACTGTATTGTGAGGAAACATGACTCATGTACATTTTCCCCCTATTTAAAACTTTCTTTGAACGTGGCATTATGAGTGTCGCCTGTGACCAACAGTCTGTTCTTACTAAAACTCGTGTTTAAATGTAACAGGCCCAGCACAATACTTAAAACATCCTGCAGTCGTCTAAACACCACCCATCTCCCCTAAATAACAGTTTAACCAGGCTACAGTAAATGTGTCAGAAGGTACTATTCCCTCACAGCTGTCTGACTCTTCAGGTCAAGCTATTAGGGGCCGGACCACCTGTAAATCATAACTTATCATTATGGAAATGTGTGTGCGGAAAGTATGTATTATCAGAGTTATATGAGAACACAGGTCTGAGATGTGTCTGCATTTATCCCACAGGTTCCAACCATGAGACTAAAGCTGATCCTGGTGCTGTTGCTGTTCGTTTGTCCAACCGTCAGCCTCAGCAAAGATCAAAAACGTCCCCTGGTACGAGGTAGACTACGAGGTGTTGGACCGAAGAGAGCGAGGAAACAGATCTCGAATGCCTCATTCCAGCGAGGCGGAATGCCAGGAAGCGTCGAACAGGGTGGATCCATTTTCATTGAGTCTTACAAGAACACAAAGGAGCCGGAGCCAAACTACGAAGTGATGCCAGGTCAGTACGTAACTTACAGGTGTTTGTATTTTCCATGTAGAGAAAGATCAGTTTGGTTGGGAGGATTATTCTCGGATCACCACATGGATTTAAGATCTGGGGACTTCGTCGGTAGTGACGAATGAAAGTAACCAGATGGCCGTGTGTTTGGAAAGAAGATTATTTTGTATAAATGCAAGACAATAGGAAACACAGCAGATTTTCTGAATGCATATCCTGCCTGATTTACATGTTCAACAAAAGCTTAAAATGCAACAGTGAGAGTCAAAACTTTAAAGGAGAGTTTAAGGTTCAAAGAAAGTTAAGACAGCGTTTGTGGCGTATTTCTGTGTCTTAAAAAATGAAAATCATGGTTATATAATACGGCATTTACAAAGGGAGGTGAAAGGAAGGTCACAGGGCCAGACAATAAATATTACACACCGTTTTAAAAGTATAACCACAAGACTTTTACTGAATCATTTATGTAAGTGCTTTACCAAAAATACACGCTTCACACCTCTGTTTTAAACCCTGTGGTATGCTGGTATGTTTTCTTCCATAGTAAGTGCATATTACACACTTAGTGAGCATAGTAAGTGTACACTATGCCACAAACGCAACCCCAAAACCACCCTCCCAAGAGGTTGAAGAGAAAGCTGGTCAGTGGACATGGTTACAGTGTGGTGACGGTCGGGTCAGAACTCATGACCGCATAACTACACACACTGACTGTACTTAAGATTGTGACCCTGTCAATCACAAACACAAACAAACATCCGCTCGGACCGCCAGACGGGTGCCGACGGTACAGGCACTTTTAAACTGTTCAGAAATACTGATGGTATTCAGTATTCAGTACCAGACAGTAAGTGTCTTCAGTTCAATGTCAATGAAAGCCCTTCTGTAATTTACACAAATGAGAAGCCAAAGTGAAGGACAGCATATATGTGGTCAATAAGAACATATAAAACCAAAGAAAAACATTCCCAGTTTTCCAGAGACAGGGATTCAACCATAATCTCCAACACAGCTGCGTCACTTTCCTGTGTCAGGTATCAGACTCTTTCCTGTTACATTTGTTTGGTAAGCAGCCGTGTAATAATAAAGATAATTTACACAGCACTTCTCTTGACTTCAAATTGAGTTTGCATGATGCTAACAGTGACATGATCACGGGTTCGACTGATGATAAATGCATTGATGTTAAACTGCACTTTTAATCTTCCTGTAATTCCAGGGAAGTCTGAACACTGTGTGTTTCGGGGCATCACCATGTTTGATAAAACAGTGTGGTCACCCAAGCCATGCGTGACCTGCCTGTGTTCCGGTGGAGAGATGGTCTGTGACCAAATTAAGTGTCCTGCCCTGCAGTGCCAACTCAAGTTTCAACCAATCGGAGAGTGTTGCCCAATTTGCATAGATCCAGGTTTGATAAAACAACAGTCAACAACAATGCACAATTTCTGTTATTTAAAGGAACAGTACACCCCAAAATAAAAAAGTGGTTTTAGTTTTATACTCACGCTCCTATTATTCCAAATTAATAAGGCTGTATATAATTACATGAACTTAGTACACAGTAACTGCATGCAACAGAGTACGATACGAGTGAGCAACTAATAACACAATCGTTATTTTTGAGTGAACTGTTCTTTCAGTTGTGATTTTTCGATCTCCTTTTCATCTTATAAACGCATGACTGCCACTGGTTCAGTCATAGACACTCCGGAGTTTTCTGGTGAATCTGCCGTTCCCACTGAGCCCGATAACAGAATGTCACGAAGTCAACCGGACAGGAATGAAAGCCAGAAGGAGGAGCAGATGAAACATGTTCGCAAAAAAGACGCTGAGCGCAAGAGGAGGAAGAAGCAGAAGAAAGAGGAAACCAAGAGGAAGTTAAAAGAGGAGAAGGCTGCCAGAGAGAAGGAGGAGCAGCAACGGAGGCTGCGAGAGGAGGAAGAAGAGAGAGCAGCGGCCGAGGAAAGGAGGAAGAGGATGGAGGAACAGCGGAGGAATGAGGAGGAGAGGGCTCGCAAGATGGAGACGGAGATGCTGAGAGCTCTGCAGGAAGCAGCTGAACGTGCTCAGGAAGGGCTCAGAGGAGATGAGGCTGCTGAGGAAGAGGTTTCTCTCTGGTTGAGGGGGGACGTTTTCCAAATGCCACCAGAGCAGCCTACAGCAGCACCAGCCCCACCTCCTCTGCAGGAGCCAGCTGAGGAGGAACCTGAATGGGCTGAGGAGGAACCTAAACGTGCTGAGGAGGCTGAAAGGGCTGAGGAGGAACCCGAGAGGGTCACCACATCGCTACCTTCTGGTTGTACAATTTCTGATGTCATCATCACCTGTGAGAATGCTAAACTGACGGGCATTCCTCCACTGTCCATCCCTGAGCTTAAATCTCTCAACCTGCAGGGTGAGGAAGACCGTATAGCTGTATAAACCCCTTCACAGGTCATAAGAGATAAAAGCACATAAGAGTACTTCAGACACATGCAAGACATTTAGTCTAAAGCAACACATCTGCCAGTGTTTAGACTGTCAGGATTTATGTTTACAGATCTGAGTCGTACTGATTTTGATAACTTGTCATGCATGGTGAAATTCCAGGCAATGAAATCAAAACCATCCCTGCTGGAGCGTTCAATGGCATTCCCAACCTTGAGTGGATCGATTTGGGAAAAAACAAGATCTCATCATCAGGCATCGATCCACAATCATTTAAAGTAAGCTGAAAGTACAAGTTTACTAAACACCACATTACAAAGCTAGTAAACATCCTATTGGCAAGAAAATGAGATTTTCAAACTGATACAATAAATAAATTTGAGCTCATCTGAAATATAACAGTGTGAAGATCTGACAGGTTTATTTTGGGGGCTAAGTAACAATCGTCAGATTAACCATCAGAAAGATCATTGAAGTGTCACAACATTCAGGTTATATGTTTACTGTTTACCTAAACAACAAGCATTTAAACACCTTTGTTAACAGAAACATGAGCTTGTTGATAAAACATTTTAACTCTGTGAATTGTTAGTGACTTTGAAATGCAGCACTGACGCTCTGTTTGTGATGATCCATCGTTGCTGCAGAACTGCAATTCTGATTTTGGTGGGTGTGTCAAAAATTGTAAACTGGTTGGATGGTGGAAAATTTTGCACTTCAAAACTATTTTTTTTAAAGAATGGCACAAATTCAGCATGTGACAGACTAGCTCTGGTACAAAAACGTATAACGTTCGTATGATTTCATTAAGTCACACTGGACCTTCATACAAAGCAAATGGCTAATCTTGACACATGTTTGGGATTTTTTATAGACTACTAAACAGACAGACATAATTTAAATAATCTAAACATCCATTAGGAGAGTTAAACAGTTAGATTGTGATTTACAGTATGTACACACATCTCTTATTAGGATCGTACAGACTTCTGGCAAATGAGATAATGTCCTTTTCCATGGCCACGTCCGGTTCCAGCGTTCCACAGAAGTTCACATGAACATGACTTCAGGGCTTCCATTTGAACTTCAGTGGATTTAGACAAGCAACTGTTTCTTCCATACCAGTTAACAAGCATGCAAAAACAAAACCATCTGCAGACCCGTACGCGCCGAGTTACCTCGACCTTTTCTTCAAATGCTCTGCCCGGTAACACCGTACGACCCTAACAGAACGTCCACGAAATCTACTGTAATACAAACACTTGTGCCTGAAAGCCTGTTTTTATGCAAAGCTTTTTAAACAAAAACAACATTCCACGGTACGTAGTCAAGACAAATAACAGAAGGTTTTCCCTCGGCTCTACCCTGCACGTCTTCAGAAAGTTTATGAGAAACATCTTTTTGGTGAAACGGCAATATATATATGATATATATATATATATATACGTATATAATACAGTATATATCTGCAAAAGAATGCCTGTAATGATAGGCACAAATAGTGTATATACAGCATATGGATTAAAAACAACCGCTTGTTGACAGATTACACACTTGTCTTGAGGAAGCTCACCATGAGGATGTATTATTAATAGTGTGTGCATTAATAATTATATGGTCAGCATATTCACCACAGCACTGCCAGAAAACTGAAGTGGAATATTATTATTAAAAAGATTTGCTCTATAACCATTTTCCGCACTAAATGTTAATGATGTGTGAATTTCATGCAACTTTTTTTAATTTTAAAAGGGTCTTAAATTCCTGTCTCGCTTGTACATGGATGGAAACGTTCTGGAACAAATTCCCCCGGATTTGCCGTCAACACTTCAGGAGCTGAAGCTGAATGAGAACAATCTGAAGGAAATTGAGGAAAACAGCTTTGAAGGTAAAACCGTTTAGAGTTAAAACTGCGTACCGAGTGTGTATGTACTGTTAGCATAACATAAGCGTCTGTAACAGCGCTGACATTTAATCTACCAACAGTAGCGCAAAATGTTCCTCACCAAAATAATATTTACACAACTTGCTTCATCATTCCTGGCAGGTCTTAGCAGTCTGGTTACCTTGGAGATGGAGGGAAACTTGCTCAGTGAAGGAAATGTGAATCCGCTGGCCTTTACGCCTCTTAAAGAGCTCACGTACCTGCGACTGAGTGGGAACTATTTCCGTACCATCCCTCAGGGCCTGCCTGAATCTCTACAGGTGAGTTCTGAAGAGGGGAACTAGTTCCAGAGTAACCCAATGTGGAGAATCAGAGGAACCCTCACACACACTGATTTTATTGCGTATGTGTGTATGTGGTCTATAAACGAACCATGTCTTCTACCTGTGGGTGCTACAACAGCAGTTATGGCTAACCGACAACATGGCTTTAATCACAGAGTCATTTGAAGTTGAAGGTTTTATTGCTAAGTGTTTCTGTTTATTGATGCCACAAGACGTTTTACTGTCTTTGACTTTCAGGAGTTATACCTGGAAAACAATCTCGTGGAAGAAATCTCAGAGACGGCGTTTAACACCACCACAAACATCAACGTTGTTGTGCTACAACACAATAAATTAGACGAGTCAAGGATTTCGCCACTAGCCTGGATCAATCACAGGTGTGTGTTCATAACAACAATTAAACCAAAAGCACAAAGATCGACTGTATATTTACATTATCATGCCTTTCAGCACAAACACGCCTCCATTCTAGCTAAAACATTAGATTTCTATAGATTGTTTTTAATTCATAAAATAAACAGTAATTAATCACAGTTCAAATAATGGTAAATTGCATTATGATTTGCATAATTCCTTCAGTGAATCAGGCACTAAAAGAACGCGGATATCGTATGCAAATTTATGGCACTATTATTTCCTCTAATTCATTAATAACGACCTCCCCCATGACATTTTTATTGTCCTCTAATGTAAAGCTTTAGCTTCAGACCTAATGAAACAAACCAATCCTTTTCTCTGCATTTCTACAAGGAACCTGGAATCCATTGATCTCTCACACAACAACTTCTATCTGGTTCCGTCCTTCTTGCCGAAGACACTGGTTCACCTGGTACTGGCAGGGAATCAGATTGAACGCATTCCAGGATACGTGTTTGCACATATGCAGCCTGGTCTGGAGTATCTGTACCTCTCCTACAACAAACTGGACGGGGACGGTGTCGAGCCAGAGTCCTTCTTTGGCACGTTCAACACTATGACTGAACTCTGTCTAGATCATAACCAGCTCACGGCTGTGCCCGTCGGAATCAACGAGATGACAACACTGCACTTCCTCCGACTCAACAACAACAAAATAAGGTATGTTGCTAGCCGCAGTACTCTGTCCATTTTGGCATTATTGCTTGTCTGCTATGTTAACAAAAGCAAACACCTGCCTCAGATAGATCAAATGCAAGCAAATTGCGTTTTCTTGTTTTTTCGCGCTAAAATTGTGTTAGATTTAGTCGCCAAAGAAAACCTTTTTTTTTTCTATATGAAAACAGTACATGATTTGTGTTTTTTGTACTTCTAAAAATAGTTGATCATGTCACAGGAAGACAAAAATACAAATGGTTAACTTTGAGATTCTAAGTGTTTTTAATTTTTTGTCCAACAGGCATGTATCAGAAGACGCCATCTGTGACCCCCTGAACGACGATGATTCCCATCTAGTCGCTGTTCGTCTTGAGAACAACTTCCTTGATCCACGAAAAATACCGCCCACAGCTTTCTCCTGTGTCCGTTCCTACTCCAGTGTCATTTTAAAACCTCAGAGGATCAAGTAGTCACTATTTTTTCAGCACTGGATATAAACCACTAAAGATCGAAAACAGATCACTAATTATATTCCTGTGACGTGCAGCTATCATTAAACTTAAATATGAAATGAAATAAAATTTCATTGATATAAACAATTTAGTTTACTCCTAAAATGGCTATCAGGGAGATTTATCTTGCATTGTTAGCTTGTATTTACACCCAGTCTATTTTATTAGCTTTTTTAAGTGTACATGTTTAAGTCGAGATATGATAAGACCAGGCAAGATCACAGCTTGAGGAATCACAACAGTGCTGTGGATGTCAGCACCTGTCTGGACGTGTTTTTGTAGGTGTCTTGAGGGGATGAATGGATATCAACTGTACATTATTTCAAGAGAAAAGACTGTAATTTTCTAATCTATGTTGAGATGTATCTTATTCCTCTCATAACAGTATTAAATGTGTCATAGTGTAGTTGACAAACGTTCACACTGTAAACAAACACACTATCTGACTCTAAATTAACACTGTTTTCTATTCCAAAATGTTTTTTTCATCCAAATGTGTAAGTCATTACATACATTTCCTCAAAGGTCTGTTCTTGTAATTGCATTTCTTTCTGAAAATATCACCGTGTAAAACAGCTGCAAGAGATC
>JAZGTI010005824.1:0-24588 GCA_036877585.1 Botia kubotai | reverse complement strand
CTCTTATTGTAATCGAAGTTGCTTCCTGTCCTGATTTGTAAGTCGCTTTGGATAAAAGCGTCAGCTAAATGACTAAATGTAAATGTAAATGTAAGCATTTGGCAGATGCTTTTATCCAAAGCGACTTACATTGCATTACACTATACATTGTATAGAGTAATGAGACTATATAGTGAGACTACACGGAAGAATAGGTGTGCATTCATCACTGGCTTTGTGTGATCACACATGAATGTATCAAGTGTGTCTGAATGAATGTATGAATGTATCATGCTGTCTAAGTACAACTCTACAATAAATTTTAATTTGGTTAAACTGCTCCTTCGACTGGACATCTCTCTCTCTCCAAATCCACAACATAGGTGGCGCTGCGAGCAGGGTAGCTGAGGACGGAAACACTTACGGAAAACACAATTCAAAGAATCAGCTCGTCGCAAAATTCATCTCTTTGCAGCATCAAAATAAAAGCATGGCCATCCAGTAAAAAGGTAAAGCAAAGTTTTTATTTGCTATAGTTTGATGCTGTTTGGTTTTTGGGAAAGGGAGAGGTAAAAATGTAATCAGACATACGTATATGTGCGTACTCCTCAGTTACCCAAAAGAACCAGTGTATTTGGAGTGAGATTTCCTGTTTCTCTGGATGAAATAGTATTTAAATAAAATAACAATTTGAGACTAAAAGGCTTACAGAAGGGAAAGTCTGGTCCATCGGGGCAGTGAACCCTCAGTAAGTGTGCTGAAAAGTACAATACATAGTTAAGATACATTTTCCAGAGCAAGTTTGCTACAACCAGTGTGTTGATATTACAAGAGTTTGTTTCCAGGACAATTAGATTGTTTTCAGGGTAAGTTTACCCACCCGTTGTGAAAGGAAGCAGGTTTGCTTTTAGACAAGGATTGGGGGTTATCAGAATAAGATTACCCTAGCCAGTGTGCCTGCCAGTGTGCAGAAAGCAAATCGCAAATTAGGTTATATACAAGTGTCAGTGTAACACCTGACCACCCAACTGTGAATAATCTTGGATAGAGATTGGACATGACAAATTTAATGTGGAGTGGCGACTTGTACCTTTGGCTATAACAAAGAATAAATTTGATGACATTTAAACTCACAAAGGAGTTATTGCATGAAGGATGTTCAGAAAAAAATTATAAAGAAAAGGTAGAAAGGATATACTTACCAGATTATCCATAGAATCGTGGCTGGTTTAAGAAGATTTTGAAGGTTGGCAGAGAAAGTGTGTAATGTGTAATATAAGTGGACAGGTAGATTCTGCCTGCAAATCTAACAGGACTCATTCATTTCAAATGGGCCGCGCTTAGTACGCAAACTTTACAAACTTTACACTGGGTGGATTGAGAGCATAACTATTTATATGCTTTTGTGAAAGTAACAATGACATGCTATGTTGAGATAGAAATAATTCGGATAGGAAACTTATTGGTTTTTCATACCCATCCTCATATACCCGTTAGAGTAACAGGAAATAGAGACTTTTGGGCACTAAAGAAAAAGATGACTGAGACTAAAATTTTAGTAGCGACTTTAGCTCTCACACCCCTCCAATGGTGTTTAAAAATTAAAGTCCCAGGCCATGATAATGTGCCATCTTACCACTGGCCCCTAGAGGGGACATGGCTTAAAGAAAATATAACACAAACTGAAAAATGGCTTGTAAAATATAAAGCAGAGGGTAGCATGAAAGGAGGCTAAGGAGAAAAAAACAGCAGAAATAAATGCTCCTTGCAGTCACACAGTGACCCCATCAGCCCCACCCCCATCATGATGAATAGGTGGAGACCACCATAGATCCCCCCACCTATAGAGAGAGGGGATGTACCATGTGTTGAAGGGAGTGGTAGAGATAGAAGGGAATGTAGAGCTGACATACCCAGAAGAGGAAGAGGAAGTGACCCCACAAAGCAGGCAGAGAAGTCAGACACAAGCAGAAGAGTTAGAAGAGAATAGAGAGGAAAGATTAGTAGAGTCAAGTGTTGAAAGTAGAAGTCAGGGAGAGAATAAAGAAAGATTAGATAGAATGATTGAACAGATGGAACAAGAAATACTGCTTTTATCAACCCCAAGTGACGCAAACCATAGTGTAGCTCAAACTAAGAAAGAAGCTCAGAAAAAATATGAAAGGTTAATGAAAATGGGAGCTAAATTCAGTAAGTATCCAAGGGGTTGGTATCCACCAGGGTTTGATGATGTAGATCTGAACCGAATAAAAGGGGCAGACATCATGAGGAAGTTTAGATACAAAACAGCAATGATAGAATCAACAGATGAAGAGAAAGAATCAACAGATTTCTATCAAAAAGAACCTTATGTAAGGTTAATAACCAGGTTAGAAAGATGCTTTAGGTCAGATCCAGGTCAATACCCATGGGCACATAGAGACTTAGAAACTATGATCACTTTGCTGCCATCGCTGAGGGATGGTGCTGGGCCATAAATAGGAGCTTTAGAAAAAGAAACACAAACGCAGACATTAGCAATAGGAGATGTGAAAGCTTTATTAGCTAAAACAGTGGGCCTGCAAGAAATGGCTGATGTCTTAAAAACAGCTGGTTTGACTAGCTAGTGTGTGGGTGTCTCTGACTTTGATGGCCAGAGTCTGGATAATCACAGGGGACGCCTATGGTCAGCCCTGAGAAATCACTGTCCTGTGAAATTTGACAGTGCTAAACTATCCCCTCCTCCGCTGGGGAATGATGACTGTTCTGCATGGGTGGCAAAACACATTATTACATGGAAAAGTCAGGGGGTGCAGAAGGACCCCACCCAAGACCCAAGGAATCTTGAAACCAGACTATTTAGAAAAAGCATCTTTGAGGCCCTACCAAAGCCTGTGCAAAACAAACTCTTTGACACACCTGGACAATGCCTCACACACAATGGGTAGAGACTGTTAAACATCATGCCTCCAGACACCAGCGGCAAGAAAGAGACCTAGATCAGCAGTCTAAGAAAGTCACTAGAAAGCTGACTCAGGCAAGCCTAGAAGAAAAGAAAAAGGCTAAGACTAATGGGGGAAACTTTGTGGTGACACAGGATGGGCAGGAAGGGGAGGAGGCACATGCACTGATCCAAACCAATTCCCAAATGAAACATGCTGAAAAATCATGACAGGTCAGAGCCCCCTCAGCCGGTGGTAGTAAATGTCATATCCCAACAGGGCAGACAGAAGAAAGGTTCTTCAGCGGAGGACGCTGTGCGGCAGAATGTGGCAATTTCAAATTCTGATAGGGAGGAACCAAAAACAATTTTCACCAAAATCAAAAAACATAACACAAAAAGCCACTGAATTAGCTTCTGAGTTTAGAGGGAAAGAGCTGAGGTCCCCAAACCATTGTACAGTACTGTATAGTGAACAAGGTGATGATAAAAAATTTGAAATAAAATTTGAGCTAGGGAAAACCGCAGAGGTAAAAACTGAGGGAATTCTTGTTACATCAAAAGGGGTAGCTGACAGAATAAACAGGGAAGGGCTGATGAAGCTGTCACATGAATCAGACCAGTAATAGAAGGAATGCTACAGGCAGTAAATAAGGTGGTTGAGGAAATCAGTCCAGTGGTGCCAAACCCTTATGTGATCTTAAACAATATTGATCCAGCAAAAAAATGGTTCTAATAATAATGTTAAATGCACATGGTAGTCACTAGGGATGCAACAATACAGTTAGCCTACGGGTCAATACATACCTCGGTTTTTTAACACGGTTTTCAGTTCGGTTCGGTTCTGATGGCTTGATACATAAGTGTTTTTTTTTGTTATTCTATGCTTAGGCAATAGGAACAGTAAGAGGTTAAGGAGAAAAAAATAAAAACGATTTATTGCAATACTCCTTTATTTTACTTAAAAGCCAAGAAAAGTACACTAGTTCCTAGTGTATTGTATAATAAAAAGAAATTAACACTGAAATCTCACAGCTGCTGGTAGCCCATGTACAAACTGGGGAACACATAAATTCCTACATTTTGAAAATAAACATACATGTGAAGTTAATAAACATAAATTGACCATTTCAAATAAACATATTTGTACTTCAGTAAACATAAATAAACCATCTTAATTAAACTTAACAGTACTCCAGTACAGTATCCTTCATTCAGAATGTAAAGTGCAATTTCACTTAGGTAAGCTATCTATTCCTGTATTTTGAGGTTCTTCTGTAAAAAGATAAGCCTGTCAACATTCTCTGCAGCAGGGCGAGAGCGTTTTGCACTTACAATGTCCCCGGCAGTGGAGAAAATTCTCTCGCTCACAACAGAGGTTCCTGGGACACAGAGGTGTTTTTGCTACATGGGGGAAACCGAAATGTCCCCACACCGCGGATTTGAAAGACGCCGGCGCTTCCTCGTACTGTTGCCTCACTTCACCGCCGCTCGCCATGTTAAAGTGTGGAATGATGGTTAAGTGCCCCCTAACTTTAGAGCATAGTGATTGAATATTTACTTGCGGGGATGAGTTTCCTCATTTCAGCTCGTAGACTTACAGGCACACACAAACAGTCAATTCGGAGAGAAATAAAATGCACATAAATTATTTAAACGTAAAACCGATTCACAAGCGAATTGAACCGTGGATGTCGTACCGAACGGTTCAACATTATATTGAGAATTGTGGCATCCCTAGTAGTCACCATTGTGCAAAGGGGGAGATGGTAGATCCATCCTCAGAAAAAGACATTTCTTGTTACCAGGGATGCAAGCAAAAATTGCTGAATTTTTTTAATTTTTTGAACAATTGTAAAATATGCATGGAAAGGAAATTGGTACACCTAATAATGGATTTCATAGAAATAATACGGCCAGTCAATGGAAAAGATATATGTTGGTAGGGGTGGACAGATACTCAAGATAGGTAGAGGTTTTCCTCATAGGCCAACAGAGCTCAGAAGTAGTTGCCACAGAAATAATACCAAGATTTGGGTTACCTAGAATAGTCCAGAGTGACAACGAACCAGGTTTTGAGAGAAACTATAAAGCTATTTTGAATCCAGACCGAGAACTGCACCTGGAGAGGAACCAGAAAAAACAGTGTTCCCAGTAGGATCATGGGTGTACATAAAGGTCCACTAAAGGAAGTGGCATCATGCAAAGCAAGAAGGGCCCTACCAAGTCACTGAAGCCACTCGTATGGCTGTAAGGGTAAAAATGGTCCCAGCTGTGGTATTACAACACACATTGTATACAGACCAACATAACTCCTGATAGAGTGTAAATGAGTTTTGTAATAACCACACTAGCCCTGTGGGTTTGGAAAAACTATACTTGGATAGAGAAAAAAAAAAAAAAAAATCCTTTGGGGAAAAAGGCTGAAGCAGCAGAGAGAATAGTTAATCAGTACCCAGCCATGTTATCTGTAATATTGTCAACTACTAACCACTTGGGATAAAGGTTTATATTAGTAGGATTTAGGTTTAAAGCAGGTTGGGCACCTGAGATTAAACCTGAAACATGAATCTTAAAATTTGTAAATTGGTCAGAAATCAGGAGATCAGAATGGCGGGGGATGAGAACAACAATGAGATAAGAAGAAAGGTGCGATTATTGGGTGTAGCCAGCTTGAATAGAAATAGAAATAACACAGAATGGACATTAGAGGAAATGTGGGTATTGCCTTCATGGGGATGTCCATAACTATCATGTTAGGACTAATAATCTTTGAGGTAAAGCAGTTGAAAAAATAATACACACAGTCCAAAGAAAGGTGAAAATGTTTTTAGAGAACAAAGGTAAGCCAAGAAAATGATCACATTAGCATTTGAAGAAGCAGAGACCATGACTCATGAAATTGATTTTTGTGATATAGTAACATGCACTGGTGATCAGTCAGGACACATTTGGAGTGATAAGTATATTTGTGTAGCCAACCCACCTCCAATAGGAAGTAGGTCCCCTTTGTTCACAGGTGACCCAGGTACGCGTTCACAAAGGGGAATGGTGGGTTGGAACACAAGCCCGCACTCATGGGGGTATCCGGCAGGGAACGCAAAGTATAATGTAGTTAATGGGAAGAATTTGCTAGAACATATGTCAATTATAAAAGGACAGTCTCCGGTAGGATGTAAAGCTGGAACATGCAACCCTTTATTAATTACAATCAAAGATGTAGGAAAACTTGATGCAGGAAGATATATCTTAGCAGGTTGCATGCCAGGGACAGACCCAATGGGATTGTTTAAAATAGAGGTAGTTAATAGTCCAAAATTAACCCAGAATAGCACAACAGAGGACAGTTGGAAAGACGCATTACCGTAGTAGAAGTTAAAACAGTAAAAGAAAAGTTGGCTATGGATACTGGGTATGCTGAGCGAAATGAATGGTTTGAGTGGTTTATGTTTATGGCCAGGCAGATAAAAATATCAGACTGCATTGCATCGGCTAGACCTAATTTAGCTACGACCCCGTTTAGACTGAATACAGAAAATGTCTTAGAGGGGCTGAAGTGTGTACTTAGAGCCATCTCACAAAATTTAGGAAAAAAGTGTAGCACAGTAGACCACCTGTTTCCCAGAGTAAATTTAAACATGCCACCAAATGTAGCTGCATACAAAGGAATTTTTTTGGAAACGCTTTGTCAGATCAATAGGAGAGCTGGACGTGAAGAACTTGTAAAGATCATGGTGTGCAGAAACAGAAACAATGATGAATTTAGAAAAGGTAAAGAAGGTAAAGTTTACCTTTAGAAGGTAAACTGTAGACCGGGTCTCCCTGATCCAAGCTCTTGAGCAGGTAGGCTTGGTATGCCTGTAATACGGAGATTGTATCCTGTGCGTAACCAGCCTTACCCACTGTCGCATATGCTCTGCTATTAGGATGTGATAAGATATGGAATGATCTGATTGGCATCAGTAAGAGACATCCCGGCATGCCCATGCTCTTACGTTCCCTCCTCATTTGTGCAAAATCGTATGCAAATGTGGTAAAAAAATTTGAGAAATATAGCTCCTACCAAGATCTCCACCTCAGCATAAGATCAAGATCACAACACTGCCTCCCCAGTCACATCCTGCATTTCTTTGCTCGCTGGCAGCAGAATGATTTTCGACAGATCAGAGTAGACCTATGAGAGCTTGCACACCCCTTCAGTTTGGAAGTGTGAATGCCTCCTGCAAACCTGTGAGACAAGCCACGACCCGCAGAGCATCTGCCCAGGCACACCCAGACAGACAGCCAGATGTGAGCAAAGCTTCTTCAGTGAGAAGTCCTTACAATGTGCACACTCAGCTCCTCTGAGAACTGAGTGCCCTGTGCTTCACCCCAGCAAGGTGTCAGAAACATTTGACATGGAGGCACACACTTTCTAAAGTTATTTGCAGCTAGGTCCATTGGCGCTTTGACACGAGAACAACAGACAAACAACTCCTGAAGACACACTCTACAGGTGCCCTAATATAATCGCAGATGCACCTAATATGCATCAAGCACTGCCATGGGTCAAAACATTGGCATGATTAGACATGAGATTCAGACCCTGGTCACACCAAATTTAGGTTGACCAAATTTACCCTAATGCATTAAAATAGCAAACAAAGAAATCAATTTTTTCTATTACTCAATTGCAGAGCCGAGCTCACAGCTATTTGGTTGGTGGCTAGTGGAGCTTTAAAGCCTCCAATGAAGATTGACGCACAACGCAATGTGTAGACAAGCTGTCAGACATTTGTCTTAGAATGGGTGAGAACAGGTGCACAGACCTTACCTGTCCCAAGATAGCACTGATTCTGTCCACTTCACAGTCGATGAGGTAACGTTTCTCCTGCCTCCGGTCCATTTCCTCAATGATGCGCCGAAACTCCTGGGGGTCTGTTATGCTGCCCACTGACCGTGCAGTTACTTGCCAGTTGTTTGCCACTGCTGCCTCCATAATGGCTTGAAGGATGGAGAATCCTTTGAGGAAAACAATAATTTTTGTATTAGCTTAAACTCCATGAAGTCACAAATGTTTGTTTTTTAAAATACATTCAGCATGCATACTCCCACAAATTCTTTGTGTATTTGTGAAGTAATGTGAAAACTGCCTTCAGATCTTCACTGTACCCAAACTGACATTAAAGTAATTTCCTCCATAATAAACTGTGGTGTTGAACTGACAGATCTAAATTGGTTTGTATGAGGTTCCTTAAAAGGATTTTTTCTTTCCCATATGCAGTGAAACCATAAAATAAACAGCCTTGAGCTGCAGTAATATTAAAGTGCAGCTTTAACATGCTATTTAGCAAAAGACAACATCATTATTTTAAATGTATGTGCTGTAAAGAACTCCTGTCCTAACAGTTTGTCTCAGTCTTAATAAAGGTCAATGTTATGACAGAATATTTAAACAGTGCTTCTTTTTCCAAATATAAATGTGCATTGTAAAAAATGCAAATTTTAAAAGGTGATAGTATTGCAGAGTAATTCACTGCGCATTATGCAAATGCATTGATTCACAGGCCTAAATCACGTGCTGCTGCCCTTCTAAAGCCTTATCACAGCACTGCCTCCATTCAGCCTTTCTACAGCTCAGTTGCTCTGCCCGGCCCAGGTGGCATGAAAAGCCCTGTGTCTGCTCTCCCAGCATGCAGTTGCCACCCGGTTGCTCCAACCACATCAAATGACTTCTCTGAAGAAAACAGCAAACGACTGAAAAATATGTGCCACACCATCAACAACTGCAGAGTATAATGCCCAAAGAGATGATGTGTCAGTCATGATGGGACGGCTCTGAACGTATGCTCAGTGAGTCTGACATACTTAATTACACCAGGTGTCATCTCAATAATATATGATAAGGCTATATGTGTGTTTGCTTGTGTCCTTTGGGATTCGTTTCAAGCAATATCCAGGAAGTGCTCCAGGAAGACTCAATATTGACTTCAAAATTAAGAAATATGGTTTGTAATGTGCACATTTAAACATGCTCTCTGATAGTAGAATGGACTTGAGAGTGATTTAGCAGCATTTTTATCTCACACCTTTATGTTATGGTAGAGATGACTCATTTTTGCTTAATTCATTTACATGTCAACATGATGTATGTTAGTGGAACAGGTTTCATGGAAACGAGAAAGGTCTATCACTCTGACACAAGCAAACACACATATAGCCCTCTCATATATTATGGACACGTAGTGTAAATAAGGATGTCAGACTCACTGAGCATCACAGCCATACGTTCAGAGCCATCCCATCATGACTTACACATCATCTCTTGGGCATTGTGCTCTGCTGTTGTCAGTGGTGTGCCACATATTTTTTCAGCCGTTTGCTGTTTTTTCACAGTCTGAAAGGAAAAAGTCCTTTATTTACAGGGAGAATGTTAGGACTAGAAGAATGTTTTTAATTGATTTTGCAACCATTTTTTCAGGGTGAAAAGTGGACATTTGACATTTGACAAAATTTTTCACCTTGATACACAGTCATGACTCATGAGGGTCTTCAGGGTTCTCTATATATCTTTTCCCATTTTATAATATTGTTGTTACATGACAACAACATCTTCAGGCATGTTGGTTATACCATGCTTTTAATTAAACTGATTTTGCAGACAAAAGTTTTTTATTTTTTAAATATAAGTAAGGTTTCAGATCAAAACAAGAAATGCCAAATCTGCAAAAGAACAACACAGAACCTTTGGGTAAAATCTGCTAAATCTCCTCAGGTAAGGATCTACGCACATCTTGCTATTGATAATGTCTTTGTTCATGCACTGACAAGTACAGTGCTCATTGAATTCAACTTCAAAGAAAAACACAGCTCTCTAAAGGCCATTGCTGGCCATTTGAAGTTTTAAAGACCACATGCTTCTTTAAGCAAAATATAAATGAACAGAAAATAGCTGAGGGCTGCACGATGATATGAATGTAGAGGAAAGTTCCTGCAGAGTTTACAGTTCTCAGAGTTTAGTTGCAGACAGTAGCAGACAGGTGTGTAATAGCACAGTTTTAAAGATTCAATGAAATCAAAATTGGAGTTATATGCCTATTAGTCTGTCGTCTGCACGTTATTTCTCTTCCAAGAAAATAGACCAAAAATATAAAGTGAAAAGTCAGGTGCTATTCAATTTAAAGAAATGATAGCACAAGCATACGTTTCAAGCAAGGTGCTTAAAAGTCAAGTCAAAAATTGTTCAGGAGAGTAAAGTTAGTTCTGAAAGAAGCTCTAGCCTCATTTGTTAGAAGATAAAAATTTGTTTGATATTTCTAATGCAATGATGTTTCTTCATTTTTAAATGTGATTGAAATGTCTAAATAAATTTTAGGGCTGCTCTATATGAATATTTAGAAATATTACTGCCTAATCCTGCATGTAACTGGTTGCATTTAAATTTTTATTTTAACTTTTTATTATTTTGACAAAACTTAGATCGTTTTTTATAAGAGCCATTTATAGGGAAACCCAGATAATTCTCACCACAACTGTACATAATTTATTGTAAAAACATTATTAACACCAACACTATCTGCCTTGTTGGCAGTCAGACTCAATCTGAATGGATACAATTAATTTGTTGTGGGTTGGGGAGGACTTAGGTAAATAAGGCTTTGGTGGGTGGGATTGCAGTAATAAAGCCAGAACATAAATTCAAAGAACAAGATTGCCAAATCTTGCCAAGATCTTTAAATTTCTGGGGTCTGGGTGAGATATGGCTGTAAGGGTTGTTTCTGTTTGCACTGTTCAGTGCTAATTGTCATTTTTCAGTCTGCTTCTTTTTGATATGCTGTATCCTGTCAGTGACTGTATGCTTGTACAGCCACCTTCTGGGTGATTTTCAGGCTGTGGAGACTCTTTCAACTCCAAACAATAAAGGTCGCTGTCACTATGTTGCCTTTGACAACAACCTCTAATTCATATATCAGACTGTAAATTGCTTTAATGTTCTTGGCCCAAGAACAAGTGACAATACCTGGAGAAAAAGATATGACTTAAAGGAATAGTTCACCTAAACATTTACATTTTGTCGTCATTTACTAACTTCGTAGAATATCTATTGACTTCCGTTGTATACAAAGAGACATTCAAAATATGTTTACCAAATATCCACAGAGAAAAGCCATAATGTTTAAAATACCATAAGGGTGAGTCAATATTCAGATTTTTCTCCTGTTTTCTCTCCCTCTTGAGATTGCAAGAGAGGTCAAAATTGTCTTAGACTATTTGATACACAGATGTGCATTTTTATTTGTGTTTTTATTTCTCCTAAAGAATTTCAGTATAAACATCTGAGACAAAGTGATTAAATTAAAACTAAGAGCTTTACTAAGAGTTTTTTTACTAACTAAGAGTAAAGAGCAATAAAATCGATACTTTCCTCTGAGAGAGAACATTCAAACATAATTGTATTTATTTGCTGTTTAGATAGTCTGTGCTTATTCATTCTCAGATCTGTGTAAATGTATGACATTCCCTGGCACACTTCTTACCGTGTCTGTTATGGTCTGTTGTCTCACAACATGATCCAGTGGTGCTAAGAAACCCAAGCACTGGGGTTACTTGAACCAAGCAGTAAGTAAGCCTTCTATCCTATGTACACTTAACTTGATCTTAACAAGATGAAGTTTGAAGCATTACCCATGGAGGCTTAGCTGTAATTGAATTTAGCTGGGTCTAATCTTCTCTCAGCTTCTGTGCTCCTCGCGGTGGCTAATTGAAATGCCACGATCAGTACGGGCCACATCTGTGATACGAGGCATGACGACTGTGCCACCTCCAGACCTCCTTTTGAGTGGGGTTGCTTAGCATCTGTTCTGTGATGAGGTTAAAGCTTCCAGAAAACTGAGAGATCAATATGAAGTTATCAAGTTGGTTTATGAATAGTTGACTAAACTGCCACATATGTAGAGATAAATAGAGAAATAAATCATTACGTGCGATGACTCGTACCTCTCTCAGTGGTCTATGACGGTAATGTATTCAGATTGCCTACTAAAATAGTATGTATTCTGAGACTATGCAACATCTAGTTTAGTCATATCTCATGTTTCATTATGCTGGTATTGTGTTCTTCGAGAACACTCACTGCCTCTGTTGCCGGGAATATGCACACAATCAATGAGCAATGCCTTCTTGGAGACTTAATCTTCGTTGTCATCTGCCACAGTCAAAATAAATACAAGTTTAACATTCGATGAATGTTTGCCTCCGTTCATCTTGCGCTAAAAGGAAAGCAACGCGGTTTTTACGTTCTGCCTTGGCGCAGAGATGCTAAGATTTTTCCATCCCTTACCGCTTGTGCTGGGCTCGTGTTTCCAATAAAAAGATGATAGATTGGACGCGTCCTAAGTGTGTTTTTCTAAAATGAGGTATGTGGTATGTTTATTCTATTTTAAATGATCTTTAGCCAAGTACAGTCCTAATGCGAAAATCAAAATGCTAAGCGGCGTGTAACGCATATCTTTAAAGAAGCATGCATGCAAAGGGTGTATGGGCTCTCCGAACTGTTTTTCATTTGCACAGCTTACATACTGCTGGAGCCAGCGGGTACACACGCACTGATATCAAGGACAGTAAACACCTCCGCAGAAACACATAGCCTACACTTGTGGATTCTATTCAATTATGTTACATCATCAGACTGGATGACTCATAAAATGTCATGAACGCAAATGATATGAACACAAAAAACAAAATAGCACGTTAATTTCAATATCTACTTTAACTCAGTATACCTTTCCCCAAAATTTATTTTAATCAAATCAGATAGTTTCAGTCTCCCGCGCAGCAACTGTTGCAAGATCATTTTTAAAAATTTTGATTTCCATGATCCTGGATTGTGTTTAAAAAGGTAATCATTAAATATTCTATTCCGAAGCAAAAACGAACAAAACCAGTCTGAGCTCAACAAATGAATAATAACATGCTGGGTTACCATTACCATCACAGTTCAGTAGGAAAATGCATTTAGGAAGAATAATTTACAATTGATGTTCCTGGATCTAACTTCGATAACCAACACAACACAGTAACATTTCCGTTCATGTCTTGTATATGTTTTATACAGACATTTATTGTGTCTGTATATATAGGAAATTTTCTCGGAACAAACTTTCTGAGCCAATTAGGTGTAAGATGGGCTAATGATAACTCGTACATGATAACTGTTTAAATAAACAAACAAATATAAATGTTTCAAATGGTACAAACCACTAGGAATACATTTTGTTGTTTTATTTAATTTAGTTAATCAACCCCATGTTACAAATTAAATATGCAATATTTATTTATGCAGATAAATATCTTTTACATAGGTGAGGAGAGTCTGACATTCTAAAATGCAAAATAAAAAGATAACACTCAATTCCTCCACACAGAAACAAGCTAGAGTGATGACAGTGACAGTATTCTCTCTGCCTGTGAAAAAGGAGCACAATCATTTCATCACAGCAGACGTTTTCGACAAAATACTGAATTTGAGATACAGTATTTTATGTACAGTATTTTTCTTCTGCTGTCTAGTTTTGATGACTGTGAAATTAAACTTAAATACATTTTATCTTTAGGTTATTGATAATTTTTTTTTTTTTTGCTGTGGTTAGCTAGCATACAAGATTTTACCATGGCTGCAACATGGGGGCAATTGTAACATTGTTACAACTGGCCCAGAGCCCCATGGTCTAATGTAAACACCTTATTTATTTGTGCTGACATTCTGTTAGAAAAACATATTTCACTCAATTTAAATGCAAAACTACATTTGAAAGGGTGTATTAAGTGTTTGTTTATAAACATAAATCATTAATTATCCTAACATACATTCTTTGTAAACAAAGTTATTACACATATAAGTTATAACACATTATAAAATAATTTGTTTTAAATAATAGTTAAATAATAGTGTTTTGACAGAACGTGTGAATATTATATAGGCCTATGTCTGCAAAACAAAGTTACTTTCATTGTCAGTTTGACTGTAGTTAGAACAGAGAACTTAAATTAAAGTATTTGAGTAAAATATATATTTATATAAATAAAATCTATTTACCACTAGAATAGTTGCCTAGTGCTCTGCAAAAATAGAATTACACTTTTGCTTTTTTGAATGCATATAATGTATGACATCTAAAAGAATTTGAACCATATACAAAAAACTCTTAAGTAACATTATTAGATATTTATAGATACTACAGCATATTAATTTGATATATAGATCATATATAATATGATCTACTTTTAATATATAGATCTATATAATAGATATTACAGTGATTACTTTCAGGTGGTCTTTTTTTAAAGGTAGGCATCTTAACACAGTGGGTTAATATGTCTGTTCAAATTGAAATTGAAATTTATATAGTGCTATATAATTATATATATATATACAGTATATATATATAATAAATAGAATACAGAATACATGTTATTATTGCAAATTATATTACTATAGACTTATAGTATTATAGAATCAATATTAAATATTACTGTGTATTATTTTTATATAATGTTTTTATTATTGTTCATTATAAGAAGTAAAACTAATTAGTGAAACTAAGATTGCAATAGGTTTATGAATATAAAGTTGACTTAACTGATGATAACTACAACACATTTAAACCATTTGAAGAAATAGACGTGTATCACAAATACCTTTCATTCGATGTGAAGGCTCATATCTATACTTTTTTGAGACTGTGCGACATTTAGTCAATTAACATGACAGTATTATATTAAGCAGGATATGCCATTCCTGTCAGGACTCCAGTCTGATCAGCCCGGGTTTGTATTCTGTTTCGGAGTGCGTGGTGGTTTGGCAGATTGCCACGTGCTCCGCTGTCCGCATCCGCCCCGCCCTCTCGTTTGTCCCAGCTGTGTGTCATTCAGTATCATCACTCTCACCTGCTCACTCGCTGATTCTCTCCCTTTATATTTCCCTCGTGTTTTCCCTTTGTTGTCAGATCGTCTTGGTTTACCCAGTTTCCTGACCACTATGTTTGTTAGTTTAAAGAAAAAAAAAGAAACAAAGTTATTTAATCTCTAGTCTAGTTTATATTATTCTGTTCTAGTCTTGTTATTCAGTTTATATTTTATTTTCTATTTTAGTTCTGTCGTGTTAGTCCTGTCCAGTCTGCTCCAGGTTTTTGTTTTCCAGGTTTTCCAGTGACTCGTCTCTCTCCCCTCCCATCTGCCCACTGGAGTTTTCCTCCGGTCCTGAGCCCAGTCGTTGCCATCATCACCACTGACGATCTGACCAGAAGATGGATCCAGCGAGTTCCACTCCAGGCAGCCTTGACGCAGCAGGGGGCACAGTTGGGCCAACAGGTAACGCAGCTTGGAGTCAACACGGCAGAGATGGAAAGACTATTCGCCGGTATGGCGGATCTCCAGGTCTCCGTCCATGAGCTGCAGCAGGACGCCTTAGAGTGGAGAATCGCCTTTCCCTCCAGAGTCAGCGTTGGGCGGCTCATGCATCCTGGGTGACGGAGGGAGCCGCAGTCGCATCTCGGTCTCCTGCGGTGGAAGCCCCCATTAGTGACTCTGAGCCCATGCAACTCGGGCGGATCAAGCTCACCCCACAGCAGAGGCAGCGTCGAGTGGCAACGACAAACTCTCCCCTGTCATCCCTCTGTCTGTTTGAGTGTTGTGTTTTGTTGCAGGAGTGTCCTGTTTTGGCGAAGGCACTGCTAGACTCAGGAGGGGAGGGAAACTTTATGGATGTTGGCTTCGCGTCCAAAATAGGTATCCCTGCCTGTTTTTATGGAGTTGCCAGGGACACCCATAGTTCTTGGGTACCCGTGGTTGCTCCAGCACAACCCTCACGTGGATTGGTCGAGACGGTCTGTCTTGGCCTGGAGCCCGTCTTGTCTGTTGTCATGCCTCGGTGCGCCATACGATTGCGCCATAGACCTTCTTCCAGGCACTTCTCCACCCAGGGGTCGCTTATTTTCCCTGTCTGGTCCTGAGAGAGAGGCCACGGATAAATACATCGAGCAGTCACTCAGAGCTGGGCTCATCCGTCCCTCCTCCTCCCCGGCAGGCGCAGGTTTCCTCTTCGTCAAGAAGAACGCTCTCTGCGTCCCTGTATCAATTACAGTGATTTCAATGACATAATTGTTAAGAGTCTGTATCACTTACCGCTTATGTCTTCCGCCTTGGAGCTGTTGCAGGGAGCTCGGGTCTTTTCCAAGTTAGACCTCCCCAACGCCTACCATTTAGTGCGCATCCGGGAGAGAGATGAGTGGAAGACAGCCTTCAACACACATAGGGGACATTTCGAATACCGAGTCCTGCCGTTCGGTCTCACAAATGCTCTGGCTGTCCTGCAGGGTCTTATTAATGACGTGCTGGCAGACATGATCGATAAGTTTGTCTTTGTGTACCTGGATGACATTCTAATCTTTTCCCCATCTCTCCAGGTCCACGTCCAGCATGTAAGGAACGTCTGTTGACCAACCACCTTTATGTCAAGGAGGAGAAGTGTGAGTTCCATGTCGAGTCCGTTCCGTTCCTTGGCCACATCGTGTCAGCCCAATGGATCAGTCCCGATCCCTCCAAGATCCAGGCCATGGCCAAGTGGCCTGTTCTTGATTCTCGCAAGGCGCTGCAGCGGTTCCTGGGGTTCGCCAACTTCTATCGGCAGTTCGTCAGGAACTTCGGCTCGGGCGCTGCTCCGCTGACTGCTCTTACCTCCACTAAAGTCCCTTTCAGGTGGAATTCCCAGGCTCAGGCAGCCTTGGTGAACTCAAGTCCCGTTTCACCTCTGCACCTGTTCTCTGTTTTCCAGATCCTGAGCGGCAGTTCATCGTGGAGGTGGATTCCTCTGAGATTGGGGTCGGAGCAGTCCTATCTCAACAGTTTGAGAAAGACGGGAGGGTGCATCCATGCGCCTAGTTTTCCGGCAAGCTGAGCCCCGCCAAACAGAACAACGACATCGGCAACATGAAAGCTCTTGGCGGTCAAGTTGGCCCTGGAGGAGTGGCGCCACTGGTTGGAGGGGGCAGCGCAGCCCTTTCTGGTTTGGATGGACCATAAAAATCTAGAGTACATCCGTTCGGCCAGGAGGCTGAGCTCATGCCAGGCCCGATGGGTACTCTTTTTCGTCCATTTCGATTTCACCCTCTCGTATTGGCCGGGGTCCTGATGAGTCCCTTGCTCCCTTCCCTCGGACATGTCTCCCGGATCAAGCCAGTGCGGTCTTCACCGCTCATCCCATTATGGCCCAGAGGAACGGAGTTGGGTGCCGTCCCGGGACATTCTGGATCGCTCCCTAATGGTGGACTTCCACCATCGGCAGGGTGCCCTGCCTTCTGGGGTGCCAGGAGGTGCTCCTGGGGGGTTACTGTGTCAGGGGTGCTGTTTGTTCTGTGTCGGAGCGCGTGGTGGTTTGGCAGACTGCCACATGCTCCGCTGTCCACATCCGCCCCAACCTCTCGTTTGTCCCAGCTGTATTATCACTTTCCTGTTTGTTAGTTTAAAGAAAAAAAAGAAATTTAATAAGTTAAAATAAGAGAAGTTATTTAATCTTATTTAATTAGAATTTTATCTTGTTCTGTTCTAGTCTTGTTATTCAGTTTATATTTTATTTTCTGTTTTAGTTCTGCCGTGTTAGTCCTGTCCAGTCTGCTCCAGGTTTTTGTCCCGTCCTGTCTCCTGCCCTGCCAGTCATCCTCCCGGGGTCCCGCCATTTTCCGTCTCTCCTTTTTCTGTGCCTGGGTTTCCCCTCCATCAGGGAAGCTAGTCTGACGGACAGAGTCACCATCATTCTCCCTCCTGCTCCAGTGTTTGCATTTCCTTGTTTTTCTCAAACTCTCTCTTGCATTTGCAATTAAATTTTCTGTGTTTTCCCTCTGACAGAACAGTGACAATTCCAGGTTATGTCCCTCAGAAAAAAAATACAATTTCATAGAAAAGGAGTATAATATGCTTAAAGGATTTGCAACAATACCATAAAATATCTTGACACGCTCTTTCTTATCTGAAAAGAAAATTGGACAGAAAAATATAGTGAAATAGTAAAGACTGTAGTAAGATCATCATATTTAAAGCAAACTTAACCATTTACAAAACCCTATGCCAGGCTAAATGTCAGCAGTCTCCCAGTGAGTAAGCCATTAGGGCAACAGTGGCAAGGAACCAAAGTTCAATGTTGTATGGATGAGGAAAAACTTTGGGAGAAACAAGCTCAACATGAAGTTCTTCTCAGGCCAGTTCGTCTCTGGCATGCTAAAGTTGCAATCCATAACTTTGTTGGGTTTTTTTGGGTTAAAAATGGACAACTTAGAATGTTGATTTATATGTTTATATTAATTTAAAATTGTCAGGTCTGTTTTTGTGACAAATGTTTGGCACCACGGAATATTACAAAGAGAGATGGTGGCAGGCATAATGTTACTAATTGTAGCTATAACATAAATGTTAACACTAATTCAGCCAATGAGCTTATGTAGTAATTTGTACATGCAGTACTTTGGAGATTTCCAGCTGTGTTATGTTAAATGTGAAATAGTTACTCTATACTATACAGTAATATCACAACATTCACAACTGTGTGATAGCAGTGTAACAATCACAGTTAGGTGAAGATTTAAAATGAAGGTAAGGTGATTTTGTCTTGTATAACATTTCTAATGAAAAAGGGTGCTTCTGGCAGTAATTTCATGGTTGCTGGAGCTGGTAGTGAGTAGGTGAGTAAATGGCTTTGATCCAGCCTCATTTAGCAACAGATTTAGTCAGACACTAGAAGACAATCCTACTCCTTTGTGTGGTTACCACGATCCATCTCTAAATGTGCGTTTGACAAAAGACACACAATCACATGAAAATACTGTTCATAGAGTTGCTTTGCCACCTGAAAAGTTAAAGTTAACAGTTTTCCCTCTGAGGTGATTTAACACTAACTTTATCAGGACCACTGGGAATCCACCAGAAAAATGCAGGGCCTATTTTATTTTACAGTCCTTTTTCAAAAATAAGCTTTCGCTACGCAAGATGTTGGCTAGGAGGCGAGATTTTAGCTGGTCATGACCACAAAGCTCCTGTGAACCTGCCATTTTTCCTCGATCTCACACTGATGTAGAGAGATCTTGGAAGAAGTTATATTTCTCTTGTTTTTAACCGCAATGTGGAGGTAATACGAGCGCATGGGGGATGCCGCTGACAAGATGCTTGCAAGTGATCTCTCAGTGGGCTTGGCTTTGTCCCTGCAGGCTCAGACTCTGGCAATTGGATCATTTCAGGTCACGTCACGTCTCATGGCACAGCATATGCGACAGTGGGTCAGGCTGGTGCAGCACATCATAATATTGCCGTATTACAGGCATACTAAGCCAACCTACTCAAGGGCTTGGATTAGGGGGAGGGACTTTCCTCTGATGCAGCGGGGGAGCTGCGCCCAGTCTACAGATTAGTTCTCTGCGTCACCAAATGCACAGCCACTGTTATAAGCCTGGCCTGCCAAATCTGAGGTCGCCGCCCACCTTCCTCACAGGGCAGACTGCAGGAGCGGTGCGATGCTGGGAAAGGAGACAAGATGCCAACAAGATGGCCTGTTTTTCGGCGGATGGTATGTTTAGATGGCTCCTGTTCAACTGCTGTGGTGTTGAAGCTCATGTTCCCCTGCATGAGAACACCTTTCCCCAGAGCTCTACTAAAGGCCAGTGGTTTCAACCGGCTGTGGCTAGCTAATAGATAGCTCCCCTTGGATTTCTAGCCCTAGGGTGAGTGTGGAGTAGCACCCTGTGTATAGTGGATCCTCTGCTCCCCGCAGAGCTCATTGGAGAGGATAGCGGATTCGTGTGGTGACATCTAGTCCTAATTGTTGTTCCTCTGGGTTGTGTGCAGAGTAGTACCCTTATTTTTGCTATGGTTGGTTCTCTTCCTTTCTTTGAGTCTATCTCCTCTATTTACCAGCTCCCCTCAAATGTAAGTCTGCGGGGATTAGTGTGTCTGACACCGTCAATACTGATGCTCCCTTGCTCCCTTGGTGACAGGCTTAGTCCATTCAGGGAATATATGCTGTGGGTCGCTAAATTTAGCACACCTCACACATTAATCTTCAGATAATCTCTAAGAACCAGAAACTGCCAGTAGAGATGCAAATGAACAATGTAAAATACTGCAGGTGAATGATTAATCAGGGGTGTATATAGAAAGCTCTGTCAAATAAATGGAAATAGGGAATACCATGCACACAAACAGATGTCAGATTGCTAAAACATTTTTGAGTGAGATAGAATGTTCAGTGGGAAACAGTGCTGGGTAAGGCTTGATTTTATTCTTTGAGATTTGATCATGAAATCATGAAATCCACACAGCTCTGGTTATGCAAGCAAAAAGTTCAAAGTATCAGGGGCAGATAGATATTTTCATTAGTGATGATGAAAGCTAATTTATTTTCATTAGAATAATGTGCAGCAATGAAGAAAGGCCAATAACATTATTATTAATAGTAAATAGGGTGCATTGAATTTCATGTTGGTGTTTACTGTCCCAGTTTAGTTTTTGTCCCAGTTTAAGTTTCACAACTATAAAGAAGACATTCACTTTTACCGCAACAAGTGTAAACAGTGCAACTCTTTGGCACCATCAAAACATTGATCTGTTTGTTTGAGCATTCACACAGCAGCACTGGCTCCACCAATTAAGTTTAGATATGTTTGTCTAACCGACAGAGAGCAGGGAAAGTGTTTGAGAAACCTGTTTAAAACAGTCATTATTGCCAATTGCGCTTGGTCACAGAAATTACACACTTCACCTTTCAGAAGATGATGAGTTGTATTTTTTTTTTTTTTCATTTTTGGGAATGGCAAATCATTGATTATAGCAGATTTAATCAATGATTACAGATTACAGTGAGAATTGCACATGCATTACTTTGCAGCACACAAGAAACCTTCCGTGTAGGCCGGGTCATTTAAAGGACACTCACTGAGTCAAATTTCTTTTTTTCTTCAAATAGAAAACATACACAACTACACTTGCTGTTCGTCAGGATAGAGAAGATTTCCTTGGTATGTAAGATGTATAGGATGTATGAATCCCAACTGTGACAAATCAAAAGAAATTTAGTCAGCTAGATGCATTTGGCCTTTATACATTTCAAATCTGATTTCCATAAAATGATTTGTTGTGCATCAACATTTAAAATGTTTGTTTTTTTTCTGCACCACTTGTGAAATATGGATTTTAATTGGCCACTTTAGCAGGGCCACAAGGATGTGGCTTCTCTGTTTTATTTACTCTAATGAAAAGCTTTTAGTCGATAAAGGAGAAATATTGCTGGAATTAGGCTGACACACATCACAAACCATCTTTACTTACAAATCCTGCCATGCAATATTGAGTACCTTTGTTTTGGGCTTGAATATGGTTTGTCACACAAAGCTCCAGACAAAAATGCTGTCAATTTGAATGCTATTTCTTTTAGCCCGACCAGGATTTATATTTAAATCACAGCATAAAGCAAAGCTCTGTACTGTGTTTATTTGTTTCTGCGCATGCCAAACGTGCTAGAATATTTAATGTAAACCTTCTAATTGATCGGGCTCCATATTTTGCATTCCTTTCTGCCTGTATCAATCACTGTATTAACAGGTAATCAGTGTGGGTGTGATTTAGTGAAATATCATTCCTCTGCAGTGGCTCTAATCGTAAAATGATAAATTTGTTGTTTCATTGAACAAGCCCTGTATTGACAGTTAAAGCGGCATTCAGCAGTTGTGTATGTGTGCATTATGCAGATTAGTGCTTGCTATTGCTCGTTCCGCCCCCACCCAACATTTAGTAATGGATTTCAGTCTTTACATTGAAGATGTACAACATGGCCGTTATCAGAATTGTTTACGTGAGGGGTTGTGTAAATTCATTAGAAGTGAGAAAACAATCACATGAAATCGTGAAGGATGTTTTATATAACCCAGATGTGCAGTTTCCTTCTGCATTTGCGGTAACTCTTAGCACAGCCTCCCGTTTGTTGAGGTCTGCAACAGCAATGCAACTAATGATAAGAAAAAGACCAATGGACAAAAAATATTATTGCTCTTTTTAGACTTTTAGGATTCTCAGGGGATAACAGTATATTGTACATCAAGTGGAGAGCCAATAAATGCTTCTTTTATTATACAATATGCTGTACTGAAACAAAGAAGCAAAAACCTTTTTTGATTTAAACATAATTCACAAAACTGACCATCTAACTGCATTACAGGAATAGTTCACCCCAAAATTAAATTTTTTTCATCATTTACTCACCCTCATGATATTCCAAACCTATATGACTGTTTTGCTTCTGTGGAACCCAAAAGAAGATATTCTGAGTCTCAGTGGTTTTGTGCCCATTCAATGAAAGTCACTGGGTTCCACTATTGTTTGGTGACCAACATATTTCAAAATATCTTCTTTTGTGTTACTCAGAAGCAAAAAGTCATACAGGTTTTTAATGAAAATTAGAGTCATTTTTCGAGTAAGCTATCCCTATTGTTAGCACAGGGTTGCAGGGGCACATCATGGGTGCAGGGGCACATGGTTATATGATGGCCTACTATCTCTCTTCTGGGAGCTAATTCTCTTGGGAGAGACCAGCACTCCTCGCCAAAGCCGTGCAGAGTCCTCACTGATGGGCAAGGAATTTTAGGCGTCAGGCTGCCCTCCACACCATGGCTGTGTTGCAGGCATATCAGGCTGACCTGCTGAAAGATCTCAGCACAGGCAGGGCTATTGATGATGAGCCCTTCTCTGATCTCTGCCAGGCCACAACTAATCAGAGAGCCTGCCCCACCAGCCTTACATTTACATTTATGTAAATGGCAGGCGCTTTTATCCAAAGTGATCCAAAGTTCTACATTGCATTATACTATACATTGTTTCTAAGTATGTGCAATCCCTGAGAACGCCATGCTCTAACCACTAAGCTACAGGAAAGCCTATGACAAGATGACAAGCCTATGACCAGCCATGACCAGCCTATGACAAGCCTATGACCAGCCATGGACAAGATCTTTTCACTTGATGTGCTTTATCACCTACTGGGCTGTTTGGTGACACAGCGAATACCGCTGTCAGCAGGTTCCTGGAGGCAAAGAATGATGAGGATGTCTTTGTCAAGTTTCTTCCCTGGCATGCTCAAAGGGAGGGGGTGTCAGTCAACCAGCCCCAACCTTGTCCATTTCGCTAGCGGTGTGAGGCCAAAAGGCAGAGTGTGGCGAGTGTGCTCCCCCTTTTAGAGACTGGAGACCTGCTCGCCACACTCAGCAGCCCAACGGGAGATGGACCTAGGATATATAATCTCACCTAAAAAAATCCTGAGACTTTTGCACCAAGGACCATGCGAATGCCCCCTTGGGACAAGGAACATAGAATTATATCAAGTTGCTTCTTCCCGACTCCCTCATGACACCGCCATCCCTTCTGTCTTTGGTGTTTCAGGGGATAGCGGTTTCCAGAAAAATGAAATGAAAAGTTAAATTATCAATGATCAATTCCTGTTACTTTTCTTGAGCACAAAACATGAAATGCCCCTTCAACAGACAAAGTTATAAAAATTGCCTCTTTTGGATAGGCTGGCAGTGTGGAAACTACTGCCAAATATTTCTCCCTGGGTCTTAAGGATAGTGGAGAAGGGTTACAGAATACAGTTTGCTTACCAATGTCCATTGGTTTCCACTACCACGAAACTGGAACAGATGCATTTACTATCACAAGAGCTGCAAACTCTTTTGGGCAAGGGGCCATAAAGCATGTTCCCCTCACAGAGAGAGAGTTAGGCAGAAAGTCAGTACTTTCTGGTTCCCAAAAACAATGGGAGGTTTTAGATTTTAGATCTTTGCGGTCTCAACCATTTTCTGAGAACATACAAATTCAAGATGCTGAAGATTAAAATGATTATGTCTCAGACCCAATGTCTCAGTTTGGTTTGTAACTATCAATCTCAAGGATGCATATTTTCATACAGAATATATTAAAATAATATATAGAATATTCCTCACTCATCTTGAATCTCTAGGGTTGAGACTCAATGTCAAGAAAAACGTTCTCTCTCCTGTCTAGATGACAATGATTTAGGGGTTCTATGGGACTATACTATACGGGCACAGCTGTCCCCAGAACATGTCAAGTTCACTTAAAACGCCCTAAAGAAGATCAAGCTAGGCCAAGAAATTACTGTCTATACCTTTCAAAGAGTTCTTCATCTCATTGCGGCTACTTACAATATGATACCTTTTGGCTGCCTGCATATGATATAGTTTCAGTTGTGGTCCAGAGCCAGGGAATTTGATTCGAGGGCCAGTCCCCAGAGGCAGATAAGGGTGGTGTGTGGCTGCCTTCATACCCTTTCTATGTGGTTCTGACCCCAGTTTCTCACCTTGGGTCCTACTCTAGGTGTGTGTTGTTGCTACGACCTGTCTAGGGCCAGGCCGCAACAGAAACAACTCTTAGACATGGGCTTAGTTTACGGGAATTTATTACAATAAATTAAATTGAAAGAAAGTAAACAGGGCAAACTTCAGGTTCCGACAAGGCCAAAACAATAAACAAAACCCCAATCTCAGCCACCTCCCCTTCCTGACCTCGTCAAAAGAAAAGAAAAGAAAATACAGAGATCATCTTCCCTAACTAACTATTACTGTAAACAAAGACAAAGAAAATAACAAACAAAATAAATGGCA
>JAZGTI010005823.1:0-24589 GCA_036877585.1 Botia kubotai | reverse complement strand
TGAGATCTGGGGGAGACCCTCGAGTCTGGTCATTGAGATCAGGGGCCGCTTTCATCAGCCCTGCATAAGTAACAGCTTAGTACCACCATTAAACATACTTTAACCATAACCTTACCTATAAACCAAATATTCACCAGAGGAATCTGATACAGTTCCTGGACATTCGTAAGTTGTATATTTAAATATATAAATGATTTTAATTCAATTTTTATTTATCCTATTTCAATGAAAATGTACTACCACTGACTTAATATGAGGCAAAACTAGTATGAGAAACATCAGCTCAACTCAAGATCAATGCAGCTTTTGAGCTGTTAACAGATATGAAAGCTTAACCCAAAAGCTCTTCTATAGAAGGATGAATCTGCTTTTACCTCAGACAGAGTTTGCACCCCCCCAAACACAGGGAATGGCCCTGCTGTCTGACTCCTGCCAGGGAAAGAAAAACACCCCCTTTCCGTGGCAGCAGATTTTCCCTCGAGCAGAGGCCCCAGGGGAGGGGGGGGGCTGAGCCTGTGTTTACTCTCTTCCGTGTTTCATGGCCTGGGAAGCTCAGAAGAGCACAGTTTGTCTCGGCCGTCTCAGTCGGGCTGCATGGTCTGTGGGAGACGAGTGTTTGGCAAGCTGGCGGTGATCCAGCTGTGTCTGGAGCAGATAATGAACTCCAGGTGCTCCTGTGGGTAGCTTAAGACACCTGTCACCAATATTTAATGCCAGAAAAAGCCAGACTGCAGACAGAATGAGACGATCTGTTTGCTTACTTTAAGGAGACTACCTAATTGGATGTGCAGGTCTGATGAGGAGACATGAGATGAGGGCTGGACAAGTGCATGAATGAGAGTTTGTATGACTAATACATTTCTGCTCATTTTTAATTGCTGTGTTTCCCTGTTTAAATGCATGAATGCAGAGATGTGATTAGAGAGTTAAAAGCTAACAGAGAAAGTCTGCAATCTTATACTCCCTGCCTCTATGTATTTAATGTGTGTCTGCTACTGTATCGTGTCTAAACCGTCTCAAACATGTTTTACTATGCTTAACTCTTTTGCTTTTTAAACATTGGGCTACGTTTGGGACCACTTTTAACCTAAAGTAAAAATTCACGTCAGTAATTTTGAAAGGGGGTTAGCCTTGAATTTAATAGCCTGTAATCCAATAATAGCCTTTAACCGCATGTTCTAGGGCACAGAATCATTGTTCCATTTAAATGTGTTTTATTTAAAAACATTTACCCAGATAATACAAACATACAGTGTGGTATTAATTACCAACCCAAGTATGTACAGTGTAATCATGCAACAAATGACATTAAACCAGGATTAAAAATGACTCTGTGTGAATGTGTGTAAAAAATCAAATTATGTTATTCAATCGTGTCCCTGGAGAGCAGTTGCAAATGTGTTCTTGTCACGGATCTGCCAGACTCTTTCCACAACCAATCACCAACCACTGATCAGCCAAGCCCCTCTGGAGAACTCTTAGCCATTAAACTTGCTCTTGAGTTTAATGCCTAAGCCATTAAACAACATCTACTCACAGTACTCACCGATCACCAAAATCTGGAATATTTAAGAGAAGCCAAAAGACTAAACCCTCGTCAAGCCAGATGGGCACTGTCCCTCACACTGTCCCTCACACTGTCCCTCACACTGTCCCTCACCAGAACACATTTCAACAACACTCACCCAGATATCAAACTCAGTGTGTGACACCATCTTGTCCACGCTCTCATCATTCCACGAGCTCCATCAAAGACACTTAATATCAGTTAAATCAGTTTATCATCACTGCTCTGAATCATCAGTCACTTACCTGTTTAACTGTGTGTTCACCAATAAACGTAATCTCTACCATTTAAATCTGTTGTTTAAGTCTACAACATTAACTGTCTATAACATTACCCATTTAGAAAACTAATTAACCTGTGGTTTGATGAAAGTTCTACATATTGAATGGTTGCAGGATGAGGATCTGGTTGAGGGCCCAGTATGGGGAGAGTTGTCTGCTTCTGCTTGGCCTGGTAACACTGTCTCTCTCTCTGGGTAATCTCTCAAGCAGAGGACAGGTTTGTGATGCTCCGACATCTTATAACATTTCTCAAAGTTCATTCTGATCATAGTTGTTCTCTATTATACCATGTGACAAATAAACGTGTACATCAGGGCTCTACATACACTATTTTAAATATTAAAAATGTAAGCCATGTTGTAGTCCAAAAGCACTGTAGCACTAGTTTTCCAAAGTCTCCAATTGTCATTTTCTGGATGAATTTATTGTTTGTCAAAGGAAGAGGGTGTGGCCTCTAACAGTCTAGAGGACAGACTGCAGGTGACCACACATTGGTGGGGAGAATGGACAAAATGGACAGCCTGTACTCGTACCTGTGGAGGAGGGGTCATGTCTCAAGAGAGATACTGTCTTAAGCAAAGGTCAGGGGTCGTGACACGCATAACATACAGACAGTACAGTACAAATAAAATCAATATGTCAGTGAGTACTTTTGTCTAGTTTTCCAGTAAAATTATCGTTACCACAAGACATTCACTTGAAAAGCTAACTTGTGCAAGAAAACTTTTCAAAGGAATTTGTCTTGGATTAACAGTATTTGTCTTGCCCCATGTATCATCAATCTTACTCAAAACGTAACATAATAAGCAGGTTGTTTTGAAAGAATTAAGCTTTTTTACTGGAAAACAACAGAAAATAATGTACTGTTTTAATATCTGCAATTATGTTAATGTTTAATTAGGTACCAGAACAACAAATCAAGAGTCAGTTTGAGATAGAAACGGATGTCTTATTATATTAAAGTGTTACTAAACTAAAACAATAAATCTGTTTCTTCAAAAGAAAGAAAACGGCGACGGGCAGAGAAAACATGACGTGCACGGGCAATGCGAAAAAGTATCATCTCTGCAATACCAAGGTCAGCTCACACAAACCCACCGTACACACACACAGAGGCCAACACAAATGTGTTCCAGATGCCAGACTTGACAGCAGGCCTTCACCTGGGTCTTACCGTAAATGCATAATTATTGCTCATTTTAGTCATCGAAGCCAAACCGTAAAACAGTTCATCTCTGTTTTACAATAGACAGTGGAAAGTAACGGGACGGTGAGGCAGGATTGGGTAATACTCAGCTGATTGTTGTCTATGAATTACAGGAATGTCCTCCTACAGGAAGGAGCTTTAGAGAAGAGCAGTGTTGGTCATTCAACTCTCAGGTGTACAATGGAAAGAACTACCATTGGAAACCTCTATATCCCGGTATTAAACGCATCATTATAACACATTACAGCCTGTAGCTTTTGCCTCTTTTTTAGCCACTAAGTTTGCAACATAAAATTGTAAGTTACTTTATGCACTTTTTGCACATGTTGAAGACAAAATGTCATTTTTTCAGGAAATCGGACCTGACAGCTCAAATTATAAATCATTGTTATACATTTACCGTTGTGAATCAGAGTAAGAAAATGGAGATTGTGGTGGACATTGATCTGTCATGTACTTACTCAATAACTGATTTTTGTTTATTTGTAACCCCAGTGAGTTATAACAGCTATAATTAAGTACATTTAGAAACATTTAGAAACAATGATATCTGTTGATGCTCCTGTAGATGACTACGTTCATATCTCCAGTAATCCATGTGACCTGCACTGCACCACCTCTGATGGCCAAAGACAGCTGATGGTACCTGCACGTGATGGAACGTCCTGCAAGTACAGCAACTACAGGGGAGTGTGTGTGGATGGGAGGTGTGAGGCAAGTGCTCCCCTGCGTCTCCTGCAGATTCTCTGTATGCATGGAGGTCCACAGCCTTGCTGCAAAGCCTAGAATTGCTACTCACCAGTGTGTTGTGCTTTGACTGCTGCTACCTTTGGTTGGCTTCTTATAGCTTAAACAGCAAAAGGTGACCGATCAACCAGTGTACCCTGAAGGACTATGTTGGTTTACCACCTTCACCGGTTTAACATCATGAACATCTAAATCTGTCAATCAGCTAGTCCAGTAACAAACCAGCCAATTTGAAAACATTAAACAGATAGTCCACATAAATAACAAGCATTTGAAAAAAAAAGAAAAAAAATACTTCTTTTGTGTTCCTCAGAAGCAAAAATGACGTACAGATCTGGAGTCACATAAATTATGGAAGAATTTTCATTTTTGGGTGAACAATCCCATAAGTACCATACACCAGTGAGACCAGTATGGAAATGTATGCAGGTCTAAGATGGGACTTTTCAATGAGATTTTTCACTGAACGCTGATCTAACGTTATAAGCTGATGTGTTACCTTGCAGCCTATCGGGTGTGATGGGGTCCTCTTCTCACCCAACACTCTGGATAAATGTGGAGTGTGTCAGGGAGATGGAAGCAGCTGTAGTCGGGTGACTGGGAACTTCCGCCGCAGGGCTGCTAGTCTGGGTAAATGTGTTGCTGTTTCATGGAATGTGACACTTTTATTGACGAACCGCGATTGTAATAAAGTTATAACTCTTTATTTGTAGGCTATTCTTTCATAGCTCAAATCCCAGAAGGATCATGGGACATTCAGATCATTGAGAGGAAAAAATCTGCAGATGTTCTGGGTGAGCCAGCGAGCAGAAATTATTTAGACTTAAAGTTTAAAGGGATATTCTCCGAAAAATGTAATTCCTGCTAAGCACAAAGAAAGATATCTTGAAGAATGTTTATAAACCGAACAGTTTTGGGGCATCATTGACTTCCATAGTAGGAAAGAAAATTCTATGGAAGTCAATGGTGCCCCAAAACTAATACACACTGATAACTCACATCAACCTCCACCATTATGTTATAGTACATTTGGTGAGAGCTTGCAGCTAGAAGATTAAAGTTAGAAAAGAAATATTGAAAAACAGGTTAAACATCTTCATGCTTTATCTACATGACTGTTCAACACACATTTACATGTGTACAGTTTATCTGAGAATTAAGCTGAAAAGTCTGCCTTAAACCAGTTTTAATTTCATGCTAGTCCAGGCTGGTTTATACTGGTTTGTGCAGGTCATAGACATGTTTGTTCATTACCAAACATTAGCTGGTAAAGCTAGTCAAACTGGCAGAGCAGCGTCCTGTGTTGGTCTTTTCAGCAGGGTCTCAGAGTGAATGTCTGTTCCATCTCAACCCAGCTTTGTTATTTTCCAGCTGTGACTGACCAAGCAGGAAACTTTTTCTTCAATGGTGCATACCGAGTGGACACCCCACAGAACTTCCATGCAGCAGGAACCATTTTCAAGTACCGACGGCCTACAGATGTGTATGAGACGGGGATCGAGTACATCGTGGCAAAAGGGCCCATCGATCAGCCCATCAATGTTCTGGTACTGTAGCCGTGGTCCTCCCTTCGCCGCCAAGGGCTCATGGGTAATCTCACTGGCTGGCTAACCATGGCTTTGACTTAGTGCAGCCCAATGGTCTATTGGCCCACCCCAAAAATGGTAATATTGTGATAATTTGTCCAGGGGGAATGACTTTCACTTTGATTCTTTCACCGTAAACTTGTACAAGCTTATGGGATGACCGTGAGATAATATTTCTGGAAAAGGAAAGAGTCATGTGATTGGAAGTTATGGAAAAATTTGTTATGGAAGTTATGGAAAAATAGTGCCTTATTATTGCCAAACAGAGCTCCACAATATAATTTGGTGTGCTGGGAATGTTGTTCGGAATATTTTCTGTTAAAGCTGCAACTTTTAAAAATGAAAAAATTATTGAGCGAGTACATAAAACATCAGTGTTCAAAATGGATTTCTCACCCAATCTACGGAGGTAAGTTTACAAAAAAGATTTACAATTTGAGCTGTTGGGTTTGATTTTTCACAGAAATGTTAGTTTGAAGTTACCAGAAGAATATTTCTCTGTGGTTGCTCTTTTATATCTCAGGAGATCTGAAGGAGATCTCAGTTTTGTTTTGTTTTAATTGAAGTGTCAGCTGTGTTTCAGATGTTTCTCCTAAAATTGCTCACGAGAAAAATAATTCAAAACATATTGTAAAAAGACAATTGTAAAATAGAGTATGGAGCTGTAAAATAAATGTCGATTTTATAACTAAAACAATCTGGATTTATGTAAATTTGATGAGTAAAGTTTGAATCTGAGCACAGTTTGTGACATTATTGAGATCTCATCTGAAACTAATGGAGACATTTGCGAGATTTCTGGGTCTTTTTCTGAAGAGAAATATCTGAGATATCTGTTTCCATTTGATCCATTTAATCTCAATGCTGTCTAGGAGAAATAATTGAGATATTAAAGAGATCTCATCTGTGATTGTATTTTCTCATGGGTCATTCTGCTGTGTAGTTCTGTCCATAAACTGAAAGACGACCCAATTATAAAACCGCATGTGTGAGTGCTGAGGATGATGGAGCGTTTGTAACTTGTTCTTACAGCAGTTGTGTAGAATTTAAATGTATCATTCACATTTAGAACATTTGATACAGAGATGTAGAGGGAGACATTGAGATATTGCATCTTTAATGAAAAATTAGATTTTATCAAACAAACTTGTCTCTTATTTGTTTAAAATGTGTCCATGTTCCCTTTTTGTGTCCTCAAAGGTCTGGAACCAAAATGGGCAAAATCCCTACATCACTTATGAGTACACAGTGCTACGAGACTCTCTCACCTCAGACCCTCAGCCGCCCATTTACACAGGGCCTAATGAAGGATCCAGTCTGCTGTCTGTGGAAGTTGGGAGTGTTTTGCATCACAATGACAGTGTGTATAATAAGGCGACCCCTGCGATGGAGGGCAACCAGGTACAGACTCAGGGCACCGGCCCCAGGGTTGTGGAGGGACAAAAGCCTGGCCAAGAGACCAATGAAGTTTATGAGACTGCTGTCTTTGACTGTGAGCAGGCCGATGATACACCAGTCCAGTATTCAGGTACTGTAAATATTTTGTCTTTCAAGAAAGTGCTGGCAAAAGAAAGATGAACGTTATTCCATTCATTTAGTAGCATGAAATGGGAGTACCAAGAGGAATATTTATTCATTATATGAATGGACCTTATAGGGAGAAAATCAGCTACTTAATTCAGATACCTTTTATTCAACGGTAACATTAACGTGTTAAATTTGAACGGTCCCTGTAAAGAATGAAGGGGGATCTCAGATAGATTGCTTTAATTTTAAAAATGAAGGGTACTCTATCACTTTTAGAAATGACCCATCGGCCTCTCGTCTAAAACCATATTCATGCACAGAAGTGATGCTTTCACTATATCTAGAGGAAAAAAAAGGGACAGACAAGAAGGTACATGGTTCACTGGGTAATCATCAGTGAGTTTTAAAAATGCCTCTTTCCACTGGCCCCGTGGAATTCTTTATAATGCATAAGCCACGGCTCAAAGATTAGACACAGAGGATGAAAAATTCAGAGAGGCCTGGTGTTTTCTCCTCTGCTAAACTCTGGATTGCAGAAATGTGATGTCTGTGTTTTCTTTCAGCTCTGATACTCACTCACTATAATTAAGTTCAAATGCTCTAATGATTCACTTCTTGTCTTTATCCTCTGAAATACTATTCATAAAATATAACGAATGAGGGAAAGATCCTTGAATCATTATTCATCCACTAAAACACCTTTGTCATTTGTATTGATCAGACAAGAACGTTTTAGGTTCCCCTCACAAGTGAAACAAGAAACCAAACACATTAAGACAGTTTTCACCTCACATGACTGTTTGAAAATTCCTTCTCATTCGATTTGTCAGCAGATTCTCATTTGTAACAATATTAAGATTCTTCTTATGTTCATTTCGACTAGCTTGACCTCAGAGCCAAAAAGCTCACCAGAGGAAGTACAATGGATGTTTTTACACACACTTTTTCTGTCAAACTGAACCAACAGTGCTAAAGATTCCAGTCACATTTCTAAAACGTGCTTGCTTTAAAAACAAAGAGTATAATTTTATAATTACTAATATTGCTTTTTTAATATTTATTAATTATTAGTGTACTACTCTAGGTAAAAGTCATACATCGAACTGTATAAGAGGTCGTGAAAACTGAAGTTAATTTAGCCTGTGCTAACAAATGTTTAATTCTGTTTTGTTTATAAAGAGGGAAACTGCAGCTGGCCCAGTGGAGTGGCAGCCCCTGGTGTTGCACCAGTCAACAAACCCGCAGAAGATGTGGTCAACTCTAAAAACCTCATCTGGAGGGTGCTGCTGGGAGAGCGAGTGGGCTCTGATGGTGTTCTTGCTAACATCTCGACCAATCAGCTTCATAGTTACAAAGATAGCTTGTCCTCTGAAGCGGGGCCACTGGAATTAGACTACAGCAGTTTTGAGCAAGCAGGCCTTAATGTCTCACTGCTGGAGTTCACCCTGGGCCAGCAGAGAAACGACACAGGAGATTTCCTGCTGCCGAACAGAACTCTTACTGCCAGTTTCCGCAACAGCAGCCGCAGCAATCGCACCAGGTAAAGAGGATCATGTGTATAATGGTATTTACTGGTGGCTGACAACAGCCTTGCACAATGTACATTTACGCATTTGGCTTTTATCCAAAGCGACTTACATTACATTATGCTACACATCTGAGTATCCCTGGGATCGAACCCATGACCTTGGCGTTGTTAACGCCATGCTCTAACCACTGAGCTACAGGAAAATGCAACTATTGTAAGATAGCAAACTATTGTCAAGGAAAACCCTTACAGGAACGAAAAGAATCACAAATGTAATCTCTTTAATATCTCAGTTGTTTTTTAGACAGCATTGAGCCAACAACACTATTCACTGTTATCAGACACCAAAGTCTGCAATTAAATGTCAGATTTCAGTACGAACTCAAACTTTTTATCTATTTCTGTCAAGCCCAAATGATCTGAGCTATGATGGGCACATTAGTTTGTACAGCTTTATTTTGTACCGCATGTCAACAGTTCTCATTTGTGTCTATATTTCCTGTAGAGTTTTAAGAGAGACAAAGTTTGTATTGACATGAGACAGAATTTAAAACTCTGTCAGGTCTCCTGACTTGAAAGAGCAACATCTGAGCAATCAGATTATCCTCCAGGAAGATTAGGGATAAATTCTGCCCCTAATCTATTTGTGTGATTTTTTTTATTTATTTGTGTGGTCTTTCTGCTACTTTATTATTTTCACAATACAATATATACTGCACTACAGAGCATCTTGTAAAAAGCTATTCTAAGGAAACCCCTGCGAACCAAAATGAAAAAAATGAGTAAATGTTGTTAACCTGTTCCATCAAACAATCAGATGCAGTACAGATCAGATCTTTCATACACTTGCTGAATGATATCTTTCTCAGTTAAACTGAGGTATGGCTCATAGCCCTCTACACTGGTATGCAGAGACCCTACAAAATGTGCTTGCTGCAGACTCTTCTGGCTGCTGGTTTTTGTTTGCGCTCCGAGACATTCAAAGAGCGCCGAGGGGAGACGGCCAAGCATACGCTGGCGGGTTCGCATTCCATCATATTTATAATTCACACTGGGTTCCGTCCACTGCCTCACCAGCTCAGCTGCCAGATATCATAAAGAGCATCTCATGAAACGCCCGTGCTTGTATCCGACAGAGAGGGAAAAGATTCCAGGTTCAGGAAAGAGAGAGGCCAAATGTAAGGAAGATGGACTTTCTGAGGAACATAATTCAAGTTGTTTTGTTATTTGTGGGAAAAAGTTCCATAGATCACTCGTGCACAGACTACGCTTGTCACATCAGATAAATCCCAAGAATTTATCACGAGGAACAAATTTTATTTGTTTCTGTCTAGTTGAGGGAATGCACGAAGGTTTCCAGGCTTGACATTAAGGTAATGAGTGTGACCAGGAATGGTAAAAATGTTAGTGGTTTTATGACTTTAAGACTGGAGTGTCAGTTGCTGTCTCGACAAACAAACCTGAACGTTCTGCTTAATATACAGCGCAGGTGGCTGTACCAGAACCTCGTCTGAGAAACGGTGGGTGACGTTGTTTTTTTTACTGCAGGAATAACCAAAGGCTCCTTCAGAAGAATAAACTGAGTGCTGCTGACATGTACCGGTGGAAGTTGTCCTCACAAGAACCCTGCAGCATGACATGTTCAATCGGTATGAATCTGGACATCACAGCAAAACTCACGGTACACTCATGCTACCAAATTCATGTAAACGAATGTGTCGCATGCAATGCTCTTTCTTCAATAGGTGTATCAAAGTCATTTGCCATGTGCGTGCGGTACGACGGCATCGAGGTGGATGACATTTATTGCGATGCTGTGACTCGGCCAGAACCTGTTCATGATTTCTGCATCGGAAGAGAATGCCAGCCCAGGTGCGTGTACCCCAAAAACATGAACAACAACAAACCATCAGAGACTTACAAATGAAAAACTCAACCACATTCAGTACAGAACGCAAGCATTTAAAACTTAAAGGGTTTCAGAAACTTGATCATGGGAAAAGGAAAGTCTGATGTCATCCAAGGAACATCACCTAAACCTAATTCTAAACCCAATATTACACAAAAGGAGATATATTCATATATTCATATCTTGAAAAATATTCACAATGCTCACGGCTGCTACATGTACAATTCATGAGTAAATGATAGACCTTTTTTAATTTATGGTGAACTATCCCTTTAACTTGCCACTCACAGTTAGTTACAAGGGATTTCCATTATTATACAGTGAGAGAGGGCAGACTATTACACACTTTCCTAGCTCCTAGTTTGCTCGTTCACGCACAGATGGGAGGCGAGCAGCTGGAGTGAGTGTTCACGCACCTGCGGAGAAGGTTTCCAGTTCCGGCTGGTGCGCTGTTGGAAGATGTTGGCTCCTGGGCTGGACAGCTCAGTGTACAGTGACCTCTGTACAGAGGCGCAGTTAGAGCGCCCCCTGGAGCGCCGGTCCTGTAAGAGCCCCACCTGCGGCCCTCAGTGGGAGGTAGCTGAGTGGTCAGAGGTGAGCTGAGAGAACAGTGCTTGTTATATCCTTTATTTAGCATATGTATGATGTAGGGAATGTTAACGTTGTTTGGTCTATCTGTTTGCTGTAGTGTCCAGCTAAATGTGGCCGCAGAAATGTGGTCACTAGAGAGGTCAGATGTTCAGATGAGACACACCCATGTGATGAGGCAACTCGGCCACCATCTACCAAAAACTGCACCGGGCCTCCATGCGAGCGCCAATGGACGACATCTGAGTGGGGACCGGTGAGTCCAGGAGAAATATTTGTACTGCCCATGTAATTTTTTTAATCAACTGGTAAAACAGCATTAAATTGAAGTCCTTGTTTTTAATGTTAAAATCTGTGCCAGTACCTAAAGAGACTGTAAGCAAAAAATGTAGGTTGACATACCAAAGAATGTAAACACTCTTATCAAACATTCAAAAACGGTGAACTGCTCAGAATACAGCTTGACAGGCTGTTTGTTAGCAGTTTGTTTATTTAAACCCTTTAGGAAACGATGCTATAGATACGCAATACTTCACTTTCAATGTATTGATCCATTTTATTCTGTGACGTTGTCATAGAAAGATCTGAGACATCATATTTAATGTTTACATTTTCAGAATCGATCCTAAAATGTCTTGCTTAATTCTCTCCTCACATTTCTGCTCAGTGCTCAGGAGTTTGTGGGCATGGAAAAACAGTGCGGCACGTTTACTGCAAAACCCCAGAAGGCCGCGTGGTGCCCGAGTCTCAGTGCTCTCCCGAGAACAAACCTCTGGCCATTCACCCCTGCGGAGACACTGAATGTCCTCCACACTGGCTGGCCCAGGACTGGGACAGGGTGAGGACCGGGGCTCTTTGTGTAACTGTTTGATTTATAAAGCGTTTAGCTGTACACACTCTCTTCTGCCATGTTAGTGCAACACAACATGCGGGCGAGGCACGAAGAGAAGGACCGTGCTGTGCGTCGGCATTGCGGGTGGGAAGGTCCAGATGCACGGGGACGAGGAATGTGACAGCAGCAGGAGGCCAGCAGATGAGGACACCTGCTTTGAGAGGCCTTGTTTTAAGTGGTACACAACACCCTGGTCTGAGGTGAACAATTACCTTTTAATTTATTGCCAAATTGTTGCCAAAATTGCCAACTAACATGTTGGGTCTACTCTTGACATGAATGCTGCTTCATATTGTAGGTAGAAAGATTCTGGTCAAAACATTTGCCATCCCCTTTCACATTGTTTGTAGCAGACATACACCGTAAACATGGTGAAACAGACACCACTGTTCAAAAGTTTCACTTATTTACTTTTTAATATTTTTGATCACATTTTAGAATATTAGTAAACTCATCAAAACTATGGAATAACACAGATGGAACTATAGGAATTATGTGGTGATTAAATAGTCCCAAATAAACAAGCTGTGTTACACTCAAATTATTATCTGAAAGTGTATTTAGACTCAAGCTTCTAATAGACAATACAGGGATGATGGTGTGCAGGATGAAGTTATATTGTGCGAGTCTAGAACCTTTGAAGGTTCTATTAGAATGTTAGAATGCACGAGCACATGCGACAGGAAATCAGCTGTCAGCTCTGAATACATCCAGTGTCCTTTAAATCAACATATAATGTTAAGAGTTTTCAAAACCGTTTCTTGACACAGTGCACCAAGACCTGCGGCGTCGGTGTGCGGATGAGAGATGTGAAGTGCTATCAGGGGAGAGAGCTCGTCCGTGGGTGCGACCCGCTGACCAAACCTGTTAACAAGCAGACCTGTGCACTCCAGCCCTGCCCCACTGAACCTCCAGGTGTGATGCACCCTCACTTTATTACAGTGAGACGTACACTAATAAGTGTTGTACTTACATATAGAAATAACATGAACTGTAACTTGTTGCTCCTCCAGATGAAAATTGCCAGGATCGTCCCACCACGAACTGCTCGCTGGCTCTGAAGGTTAATCTGTGCAGTCACTGGTATTACAGTAAGGCCTGTTGCCATTCGTGTCGTAATCTTCGCGCTTCTTAGTGCTGAAAAATCAGACAGGTGTCACCTTCAAAATTCACGTGTGATACTTTGAGTGTTAAAGGATTGTAGCGCAGACAAGAACACAAAGTCATTTGATTATGTATTTGTTTATATCTTAAGCGAGCTACAAAAAACTGCATTACTGTCAGGATTATAGAAATGATGCCTGCTTTATGACATTATCCTGTGATTGTGGGATGCATTATGGAAATATTAAATTATTTGGTTATTGCTCAGAGGATTGTATTGCATGTCATAAGGTATTTATTATTGGTCAGATTTTTTGGCAGTGGGTGGGGTCAATACTGATTGTTACCTCTGGCTCAAGATGGCTGATTTTAGTACTGTACACCCGAACACGGTCTGACCTGAACCCACTGCAGATCTTACTCTGTACTGTTTACTTATCCTGTTTAACTAGATTAACTTGATATTGACGGATTTATCAGAACCTGACATACCCGAGTCCTGACACTTGAACGTTAACTGTAACTGAACATTTATCTGATTCATATATTGCTTGCAATGAACCTAATATATTGTATTACGTTACCTCAAGTATGAAATGCAATCAAATGGAAGTCATTTAATTAAACTTGTTGTACCTCTTAGAAAAGTAATAAATATTATACTCCAACTAATACCTCGGTTTGTATTTATAGGGGCAAATATTGTTATCACCTAGTGGTGATAGAGTTATGAGTAATTACAACTTCTTATACTTTTTAGACTGAAAGTTGATTAAACTCAGCAGTGGGAAATCTGATGGAAACAGAACACACACACACACACACACACAGTCTCTGATAGACTTTCTCTGCGCAAGAAATGACGCCACCTGCTGGTCTGCATACAGCATGTGCAATTAAATATCAATTTATTACATCTTAGGACCTCAAACCTGACAAACAAGCACCAAAAAGCCCTAACACAGAAAACGTTTTGTGTTAACAAATCATAAAATATACTTAAACATATATAATATGTGTATATATTATCTTTGGAGTTTTATCATATTTCTGATGACAAACAAGGACAATCTGAGTGTCACTACGCACAAAAGTCTGAATGGCTAATTATAAAATCAGTAAATTCAATAGTTTCCTCACAAATTCACAATCCTACATGTACGACCACGGCTAGACCCAGCATTACAAATTCACAATCCAAAATCATTCATTTACTCACACTTATTTTATTCCAATTCTGTATGACACACAAAAGATATTTTGAAGTATGTTAGGAACCAAACAACAGTGGCACCCATTGACTTCCATTGTATGGACACAAAACCACTAAGACATTTCTCAAAATATCTTCTTTTGTGTTCCACAGAAGATATAGTCATACATGTTTGGAATGACATGAGTGTGAGCAAATGACGGAAAACGTTTCATTTTTGGGTGAACTATCCTTTTAAATATACATCCACACCATCATTTCAAAACAGTATATTTTAATTATAGAGTTAAATTATCTAGCAATGAACATTCAGTGATCCCGAAAATAGTGAATAATAACAATATCAAAAGAGTATTTTCTAGTTCTCATGCCATTAAAAAGCCCTATTAGTTACGAGTGCAAGTATGAATTATAAAGTTGATGCCTTTGTCATGAATGTACACGAGCTGATGAGCTTCATTCATCTGATCTGCAGAAGAACCTAAAGTCACCACACAACTCTTACATTAGAAAAAGATTAGAAGGAATAAGAACTGGGTACAGGAAGCGGGACGTGTGCGCGGTACTTCAGGTGAATGACGGATGCTACACATCAGTGCTGATGCTGTGAGGGGTCAGAACTTCCTGCATGGTAACCGAGTGGATGAGGTTGAGTTTGTGGAAGCTGGGTGTGTCCATTGGCAGGTCTAAGTCCTCCTGCTGCAGAGTCCTGTAGCTGATCCTGCCGCCGCCATTGCGCAGGCCCTCATGGGGACTCACGTACAGCGGCAGGTATCCAGAACACGAGGGGCAGAAGGTGTAGGAGCGCCTGTGTCTGTAGGGCATCTGTGGGGTGTGTTGAGGATAGCTGACGGGTCCGTTGGGCTCGTATGGCTCGGCGGTCATTAGAAGCTGATTGGAGGAGGAGTATTCAGGGAAATGATGAAAGCTCAGTGGACTGTCAGGCGGACTTGGTTGTAGTGGTGGATTTGGAGATGCCTTGGTGACATCAGCCTCCTCCTCCCCCCCCTCCGACTCCTCCCTTCTACAGCAGTAATACTACAAAGCGACAAAGTAACAATTATGACTAAATATGTAAATTAGGAGAGGAAAGTATCATCCTTTAAATTGATTTCACCACACTGGTGAAAAGACCAGCTTTGACCAGTATGACACTTATTTCAGGTTTCACTTGATTTGATGCTGATCTAGCATGTCCAGCATGTCCAGCATACACTCTTAAATAAAGGTGCTTGAAAAGGTTCTTTGCAGTGATGTTCTTGAAGAACCATTGTTGGTACCTTTCATTCAGAACCTTTTCTTTCTTACTTGTCATAGTCTGTAGTCTTCTTCTACTTCAAAGAATGTTTTGTGAAACAGGAAGCTTCTGTGGATGTTAAAATTTATGGAACCATGCAGTCCAAGAAATAACCTTTTTGGACCCTTTTATTTTTTTAATTTTAGCCATACTATTCATCAGTATAAAGTGCTTTTCAACCATCATGATCTTATTGGTAAAGCTAGTTACTGAAAATGCTGGTCTTCTCACCAGGGCAAATGTAATATCTTATATTGAGATGTCTTATTATTACCAGAAATAGCACAACAGTCATTAGTAAAGTTAGTAACGGCAGGTGTCATAGAGTGCAGAATTACCTGCAGCCTACAGTAACACAGAATGGTAACAATAGTCAGTAAAATGACCGCAGCTAAGATTCCTCCTGTGATGACCACTGTCCCGGCTGTCATTCGAAATCCTCTCCATCAACAAACTGTGCAAGAGACAGAGAACATTTACATTTAAATGTGATGTCATCACGTGAAGCAACCAATAGTGCGTGACATACACAAATAATCAGACTGGGCTGCTGATAAATGTGTGTAGCCGGACATGTGTGTGATGTTTTATTGGACACGACACAATGCAGAAGTTGGCCTGTTACATTTGTATAAGACTGAGGATGCCAAAATGTTGCTTTTAAACTGTACGATTAATATATGTAGGTCTTTGTGTGCATGCAGATGCCCATTTAATGCTCCTGTACCCAAAAGTATCAGTTGAAGAGTAATGAATTTAATTATTTCACATCAACTTTTAATCATTTTGTCTTTGTTCTTGTCTAAACAGAATGCTTATGCATTCAAGACACATTAAGATCTTATTCAGTCATAATTAGGCCAGTCAACAGGCAGCTATTGGATCGAGCGCATTCGGAACATTGGATAAATCAATCTTGTTTACCATTGCAAACAGCACTGTGTCTGTCATATGAAATAAGACGTTCAGATGACGTGATGACGGTGTTTGGACTTTCCTCAGGGCCAGAGACAAATCACCAGCAAAGCTTTATATAAGCAAATATAAAAGGCATCATGCAGCCAACACTGAAGAACGCGTCTGAGGTACTTTATGAGAACTCTTTAGTCAGAACTTTTCAACACTTTAGTCCAAAACAACATCAGATACAGAACAAACTCTGATAATTGTACTTAAAGACTCCTGCACCAAATTAACGTGTTGTGATGCACAGAGACGATCCAAAGCTACGAGTTATTGTAATGCGTTCATCTTGAAAAACTGTAATAATTTCACTCAAACGCAGTTCACATTAATTGATGACTTAATTGTATACCCGTCAATGAACTAAACAAAAATATATTAAATATATTAAAATATTTTAAATATGTTTTATTATAAACTACATATCGATCTATCAAGTATTCTGTCTATTCGGACGAACTAACCATAATGGCAAGATTTAATAAATTTTGTAAGATATCTTAAAACACTTCCAGAAAAGATTTTGTGCAACAATACGAATAAATAATACAGTCAATCGAAAGTCATATAAACATTTTACTAGAGTGATAAATAAGTTTGAGCATTTCTGAAAATAAACGTAGCGTTTGAATGAATACAATTGCTCTTTGTTTTTAGAACATAATCTAGATTTTATAATAATTTTATAATTCTAGTTTAGAATAAAAGCATTCATGTACTCACATTAGAGTATTTCCAGAACATATGGCACGCATTCAGCAAAGTTTAAAACGCTTTTACGGGACACATCCTCAGGCGAAATCAAATGTTTATGATGGTCGATAAGAAAACAAATCAGTTCACCAACGCGTATGTAGCGATTATACGAGCTGAAGTTCCTCAGTGAGTGGAAGCTTGTGTGCAGAGCTGAGGAGAGCTGCGGTCACATCCCACACCCATCAACAGCCAATGATCATCAGTGATGAGCCCTCCATTCAATCAGTCCCGGGAATTCCTGTATTCCATATGCATTCAGCCCTTCTTTACACATATAGTACATATTTCTAATATATATATTTATCTTATTAACATTTTTTCAGAGGTGAAGCTTGCAGGTCAAGGATGCCCTCAAGATCTCCACCACTGTTAAATGTCGGCCTGTTATCGTATGTTTTAGCCAGACTGATTTAGTTTTTTGACAGTTGAAGTTCACTCAACAGAAAACAGCGTAACTTTACTGATATTTTTTGCATTCTATGTTTGGATTAAAGTTGTGTGGATTAAAGATAAAGTTTTAAAGTCGCTTTATTGAAAGTTTATTAGTGAACTCAGAACATGATCGTTTAACTAAATATACCGTTATTGTGCTTCTTCTTTCTGACAAACACGCACAAACGCAAACTAGTCACTCTCACTTTCAGTCCCATTTTTATCCTCCTGTTGTTGTACCACTCTGAGTGCCGCTTAGAGGAGATAGCTGCAGAGAGAAAACCATATTTTATAATATGAATTATTTACCCATCAGATATTAAAGGAGCTGAGATTCCAGTGAATTGTACAGACACGGTCATGATAAATTCATAAGTAAAGATGCAGTGTAAGGGAAGTTTATTTTTCCCTTTTCCTCTGTTCAGAACTCTCTCAGAATTCCCATCAGAGCATACATTCACTGGAATATTTGGGGCAAAAAGTTGAACCCAACTGATGCACACACAGCAGAGATTTGGACCGACATGTGTAAAGGGAAGGAATGCTTTTCCCCAGAATGTAAATTTCTTGGAAAAAATGATTAGGATCTGTTAGATTGTTGGTATTTTTTTTAAGTGCAGTTCTTAATATTGTGATAAGTAAGTTTTAACCATGTTTCTCCATCCTAAACAGTGCTAAATTTTAAACCTTAATTTTACATCCATAAAATTAAAAACTATCAAAGGGTGTGAAAATGGTAAGGGTCAAGGGTCACTGCTAGATGTCACCATATTAAATTAATGAAATGTTGTAATTAGTCACATCGCATGACCCAGTTCATTGCTGCAAAAATTGCAGGGAAATGACAAAGAAAGAACAAAGACTGTTGATTTAGTGTTTAACTGTATTTTTAACTGTATTCTTTCAGATGAAATTTTGCAAACCGAACATCTGCTTATCAAAGCTTTGTTATTCTTATCAGTTTGTCAAAAACGAGACTGGGGCTCAACTGCAGGTGAACACACACACATGGTTATTCAAAGAGGGAATTTTCAATTATATCAATAATTTTAGCACAGCAGAACGAGGCCAGTAACAAATCAGACAGCAGGAATCAGACAGCAGGACTTCAGAGGTAAGATCCACCTCAGGAGCGTACACCAGCCCGCTCGTCTGGAGCCTCAGGACTGGACAGTGGGTCTTAGGACACGAGTAGGGTAGGCCAGGACAACAAACACCAACAAAAACTAGCCAAGGAGGGCTGAGGTGAGGAAAGCACCCATGATGGCTGCCGGGCAGAGGAGCTTGAGGTCTCCGCGAGGTAGAGGGAGGAAAAGGTAGTTTGTGAAGAGAGCAGCATGACATGGGCAGAACGACTCCACTGGTGCAGCCACAAAGGGGACGAGGGGGTGAGCAGGGAGGTAGTCAGGAACCGGAAAGCTAGAGGAAGCCAGTGAGCAGAGGAGAAAATAATAAAATGCAGAAGACAGCAGACAAGATGGCAGACCTGACAGGAAAGAACTAGCCTAAGCTAGAGAACTTCACATGGGGCTGAACTGGAGCTGGTGTACCAAACAACACGGTCTGACACAAGAAACAATGAGGGAATTATACAGGGCACATAACAATAAACAATAATCAGTTAACAGGGTCCACAAGGGGGGCATGTTCTAAGATTTTTTACATGAATATGTTTTAGCCTTTAGTGTCCCAGTCTGAATAGTCAGAAACTGTGTGTGTTCATCAGCTTAATTAATCATCTATAGACATACAAGCTACTTTAAGCCCAACAGCCCAATAATATGATTGTCATCAGGGCCGTTGCTAGAATTCACAGGAGCCCTGGACAAGATTATGACAGTAGACCTCAAGCCTCACACACCCAGCAGTGCAAAGATGTATTTAGTGAGGCTGTGAAGTGAATGACAGTGATGAAAGATGTTTTCATGTTTTTAATGTTTTTAAAGACTACAGAGGATTTATGGTAGATCTATATTCGATATATTCTGAGGTTATTTCTAAGAATCTGTCATGTGCATAAAATTGGTTTGATTGTATGATGCATGTTTAATGTGTTGCTGTGAAATCTGCCATTCCTTTCTTAATGGAACACTGGAATCACAGTTTCACATTCATTAGATCTGGATCTGTGTTTGAAGACTGAAACCGTTCATGAAATCATTTCATGCTTTCTGATCTTCCAGAAACAAGCACAGCTTCAGGGAGAAAGACAAAGAGAGAAGTTTCAGAAATGATGTGCTTTCGTGTAAAAAGTGAGTGATGTCATTTGCTCTGACAGATGACTAGAGATTATGCCGTCTGCTCATCTCCACTGCGCCACAGGAACTCAAAATATTCTGCCGGCCTCGCTATGCTAATGTGTTAGAAGACAAAAGTGTATGTATATTTGATGAGGAACAAGCCAGTCTCATCACTGGTTCCTAAAAGGTACTGAGGAAGAACTAACCTCCATCCACACTGAAAGCAATACAACATGCCTCAGAGTTGAGATTAAACCTTCCAAAATGATCAAATTATGCTTATTCCACCATTAATTATAAGGCCTTTCATATTCATATAATTTATTTCTGAAAATATTTTACAGTTACATTTATGGTTTGATTTGTCTGTTATGACCATAATCTGTTTGCAATGTGTTGGGGATAAATGTAATGGAAAATATCATTTCTGTCATATTTCTTTTATCTGATATAGTGTTAGTGTTCCAGGAACTGTCCCGCATGTCATAATTCTGTAATGGAGTGGATCTCTTCAGTCATCTGAGATCAGTCACTGGAGGAGACTAAGTAAAGTATATATTGCAAAGTAAAGTCAAATGTTTTATGATTGTACATATAATTATCCCGCATTCAAAAGCAAATGTACAATGACATTAGTGATTAGTTCAATGCTATGCAAATGTTAAGGTCAGAGTATATAAACAAATGAATAAAGGACAAATTGCAGATTATTTTACTGTAGGTTGGGCTTAGAAAGAATTGTATTTAGTATGTACACTAGAGGGGGAAAGACTTCAGTGATAAAGAATCTATTTAATGCTTTTTGTTGTATGCATCTAAATGATCACTCTTCATGACTAAATTAGATGCTAACAAGTCATCTAGCTAGCATTGTGACCTGCAGGACACTGCTGCCTGCTGCATTAGCCCATATAGCAGTTATATCTGTTCACCAAGAAGAAGAGAGCAGACAGAGTGGTAGCGAGCACACCATTATTCCACATGGGGGAGAATTTACAGAAACCTTTCATATCTGTAAGAGGCATCTTTTATTTAGCATGGAAGAAAAGCAGCAGGTAGGTTTTGGGCAAAAGCACTCATGGCTTTCCATCTCAGGGGAGAGTGGATCATCCATCAACCATGTAGTACTTCAAAAATCTGTTAGCACTCAGCAGGTCATGAGGAGTTTCTGTCAGTGTGCTGGAAGCTGGATCACCATACGTTTGTCTTCTGTATCTTGTAATGGAATATTATGAAATCTCACAGAATTATAATCGCTAACAGATTATATGTGGTATAGCATAGTAGTAATAGTAGTATAGTATAGAATAGTGTAGTGTAGTATAGAATAGTATACTGTAGTATAGCATAATGTAGTGTAGTGTAGTGTAGTGTAGTATAGTGTATTGTAGTACATAGTAGTATAGTATAGTATAGTATAGTATAGTATAGTATAGTATAGTGTAGTGTAGTGTAGTGTAGTATAGTGTAGTATAATAAGGTTATGTAAACACCCATCTATTGTTATGTCCTACATCTTGCGGCTTTACTGTTCTGAGATTGTCTTATGATTATATAAAGCAGGAGTTTGGGTCACACGGTTGAGGTACGGTGACTCACACAGTCACGTGCCTGTTTTATGTTTTTTAAGGGTTTTGACATCTCACAATAAGATATTTTGGTTCATTCATTAACAATTATTCAGTTATTTGTAGTTTAGTTATTCAGCTATTTGTAATTGTAATTCAGTTGTTGTATTGCAACATACAGTGTCATGAAAATAAATAAATTAAACTCTAAAGTAGTTTTAATGTAGCTAGCTACTTTCAAATGACCTAAATACCTTATCATGCAGCTTTTGATACTAACTACAAAGATATGGGATGTTTTTTCTCCTATTTATTGTTTACTCTACTTCGCCTATTTATTATGATTATGATTATTATGCAAACTGTATGATATAAATGATTATATGGTTATGGACAGATTTTGTCGAGACAATATGAACATACAAGTGATTGTAATCTATTATTACCAGATGAGGGCGCCACTCTCCATAAATCCATGACTTACAAAAACCAGTTTGATGCAGTAAATGGTAATTTCATATATATATATATGTTAAAATCTGCTGTCATAACTTCTCATTTCTTTAAATAATTAAGAAAATGTAAATAAAATCTGTACAATTTTAAATATCTATTTGTGTCACTGAAGTATCAAACAGTAACTCTGTGCTCTCACACAGCATGATGTAACCTCAGCTAGAAAGATGAGCATTACCGTTAAGACTGATATGAAGAGCTTGAGAGGAGCTGTTTCAACCTGCCCTAAGCCCCCAGCAGCCTTAACACAGCTGGCGTGTAAGAACAGGTCTGGAGGCCTGCCTGAGGTGAGGAATAGAGGGTGCTCGACAGACTCCTCCCTCATCTCGTACCGTGCAGGCGCTGTGGCAGACAGCTCCCACTATCTCAACAGTTAATCATTGTCACTATCTCCTTATGCAAACACATGCAAACTACCACCATCAGATCTGCCCCCATGTCAACCCGTTTCTCTACAATAACAAAGACAAATGTGATTATTGTGATCCTAAAGAAGCTACAGGCGTGTTTAATGTAAACACATGTAAAAGTGATAAGTCACTTGACCTGCTCCTATCTCATGCTCTGTGTACTGGGCTCATTTTAACGGTGATAAGAGGGAATAGACCAGTGAATATACAAGCAGACCACGTGGTCTTCTACATCTGTGTGTTAAACCTGCACCAACACACACATAACATCCAACGGCAATGTCCACATAAATGACAACTACAGTGCAGTACCTCGTATTCTTGGTAACTGTGTCTTTTAACAGTGAAATGTCTAAAAATATCAATGAATAAAATATTCACCCTCATGTTATTCCAAACCTACATGACATGGGACTCCAAAATCAGATGTTTTGAAGAATGTTGATGATACAATTTATCCACCGTATTTGAATGTGTGCATTAAAGGATGACAGTATTTTCATTTGCTTAACCTAGCCCTTAAAAACAAGACACGTTTATTTGGAAAGCATAATTGTGTACAATGTTTACACTTTGAATTTCTCATTGAATTTATCTCGATAATGAAAAATATGTTTTACTCTATGCAATTTTGCTTAAGGCCTGCATTTGTTTTATTTTGGTGTAGATTTTGGTCTAAAATGTAAAAGTTTTTAAAGTGTCTCGATGCACAGTCAACTCTGTCTGTGAGTAAAAGGGGAAATCGATCCGCTGGCATTAGACGGCGTCTAACGAGGATAAGAAATATCTTAATAAAGAATCATAATCCCGACCCTAATTCCTCATTACAGCAGGAGCTCCATTGACAACTACTGCCTCCTTCCAAGCGGCAGTCTTTCTCATTCTTCAGCTATTGTTCTGATTCTTAAGCACATTTCTCCACGGGACCAGAACTCTTTGTCTCTCTTCAGTGTCAGTTATACTTCATCTGCTCACTGGCCTTTGAGTTGAGATATGTTTAAGAGGGAAATTTCGCTCTTTTGTGCGGTGTACAGTATAAGACGATTAAAATAGAACATAAGACATATGTTTAATGACTCCTGACCAATAGGGATCTTTCTAAGAGGGGCACGTTGAGCTCAGATGGTGAGAGCTGGGATCGGTTTCAGGATGAGATTTGTTAAGCTCTTGAAGAAAGAGTAAATTATATCTCTTGTGAAAGTGAAAATGCTCAATTAGAGTCATTTAGTCTTTGTTCTGCCCAATCCAGCACATTATATGAGGCTGACCCTGCTTTTATTGCATGTATGCTGTTTAAAAGATTTTTTTTAAATTTACAAAACAACACAAACAAGTGGATACACAACACAAACACGGAAAACAACCAAAAGTGTTTGTTGGTAAAATGACACAATTGAAAATATAGTTGAAATTTTATGCTACTTTATGTCTTAAATTCACATTAATTTTGTTTAGAACATTCAGCAATTTTAGTTGGACAATTATCTCACCTTCTTTTTCATATTTAATAAAAATCTATTGCATAATATACAATTATTTCTAAGAGGCATATACAAAAATGTTTATACATGAAAAGTCAAGTGGCCATTGAAATTCCACAGCTGCAGAGAGAACAAAAATTAGCCACTCGGTCATATATCATAGCATAGCACATATTGATGTGTACAGTATATGCCCCACATTGTCATTCTAAACCAGGTGTATTGAATAAAATCACCCCTCTTTCATACTTGCTCTATTTGTTTGTCTCTCCTGGACTCTGTAACCTTCTGTTCTCGCTCTGTGTGTTTGCTCTGTGTAAAGAGAGGAGCAGGTGCAGACCAGCTCCATCAGGATATTTGTGTGCATAACTGCGCAGATTGAACTGCAATCACGACTGCGAGACCGCAAACTCTCTGCAGTCTAATCGCAGGTGATAGCGCAGACAGCAGACGCCAGGCGCACGTTACCCCCCTGGGCTGTCATCACTCAGCTCCTAAAATGTCAGAGAAAGCTCAGCTAGTCACGCTTCAGCAGGCTGTATAAACATACTACAGTGTGTGTAAATGATGTCTGATATGTGGGTTTTAGTTGTTTGGCTGATTTGAATGTGTTGATGCTTATTATTTCAGAACCTTCAGGCTATGATTGAACAGAAAACTAAATTAAGTCATGCTCCGAATCACTGTGTAATATCTGCCTGATGTTTGACTGTGTAATATCTGCCTGATGTTTGACTGTGTAATATCTGCCTGATGTTTGACTGTGTAATATCTGCC